>JAVJAQ010005065.1:0-183166 GCA_032362365.1 Zygogramma bicolorata | reverse complement strand
GTGATTACTGACAACATTCCGAGGTATGGTCGGTTTTAAAGACCCAAAGTTACTAAAGTGGGGGAAGGGGGGACTACTAATGAGGCGCATCGATCGGTGCTGCTGTTGAGACGTGCTAATCGGTTTCAACAGGAAATTGATGTATTGGCGCGATGTTCTCGATTGTCGAGACGAAGTTGGTCCATCCTTTGGATAAGCGGTTTCCATACATTGCGGATTTCTACGCTGGGGTGCATCGTTATTGAAAATGAAGCCAGCTTCCTTGTATTTCCTTTTGAATCAAAGCTCCTCTCTGTGAATGACTTTGGCTTCGGACCATTTAATGCTGTGATGGTTTATCCCAGCATGCTCTGCTTTCCTGTTTTCGTGGTTATTCTCCTTGTTGTGTTTTTTCCATGGTCACTCATTTTCCCTTTCAATGCTCTTCTGGTTTTACCTATGTGAGTTACAATCAACATCGGAATTTGAATGGCTGAAAGAGAACTTTAAATTTACTGCAACTGATCACTCAGCTGATGAAAATTTCTCTAGCAAATTCGTTGTACTTCAGGGTATTGCATTAGACATTCCTACTCCTACAAGATGAAAATAATTCTGAAATGGTACTCGTATAGTCATGGTACTTTCAGGAGGTGCGATTCTTTTAACCCAAGTAGTTCAGCAGCATGCAGATAGTGGGCACTTTGGATGTAATAAAACTCATAATTTGATGTTGTTGATGTGAAGAAATGAATTGGAGTATGTCTGAATTTTACAAAGAATTCTACAATAACGTTAAAGGGTAAAATGCACGAAGTGTGCGTCTCAAGTCTTTGTGTGTAAACTTCCAACTGCATTATATAGTGAATTGTGAGTCTCGCTTCGTCGTGAACGAGTGCGAACACCATTGCTAAACACTGTTGCTAGGTTTCAAATAGTCTGTGGTGCTTTTTAGAGCACTTAACAGATGGCTAAGACTGCTGACCAGAAATGAAGCACCAAATCAGGCAAATCATCGTTACTTGTGGACTTGGCCAAACAAATTGGACCAATGATCTAAGGAGAAATACAATCAGTAATGGTAGACAAACCTGATGACCAATACCTACATCTCCGCGGGGGCGTAACACACTTTGTTAGTGATTATAGATGCTTAAGGTAAGAATTGCAGGTATAAGCGCTGTAACGGGCCACGTCTGAATCTTTTTTGCGGTAATTAGATAATGAGTATTTCACGGAAGTTCAGGAACCCTGAAACCCGTAGCTATTTGACAGATAACGGATCTTATTCTCGAGGCAACTCAACTGAAAGATTGAACCGGGTAATAGGTGGGTTATTCAGATAGTTTTTTTCCCCATAAGTACACTTGATGGGCCTACGTGCTAAAAGATGCCATCTGTCATATTGCTTTCTGTGCAAGATGACTCCAGCATAATATTTGAAATGGACCTAACTTAAGATCTAATAATACTGATATTAACCTCTCTTCAGTCTTATTTTCAGGTGAAAATGATGGGAAACGGAAGAAATAAACAGATCTTGCGAATTGAAAAGGGCCTTTAGTAAGAATTCAAGAGATCCTCCCACGAGTATGCCCTGTATATATGGATCAATCTTACTCAAGAGACTTATACAGAGAAATCTGTTAGCTATTAATCCTTTTTTCGAGAGATAAGCTCGTAAGTGAGATTCTGGACCAGAAACATCTGTAGCAACAGCTGCTTATGGTGAATCTATCAGTCATAACAGGAGATATTCGGTGGTATATGTGAGCAATGATCAGTCGTTGCTGGAGATGTTTCGGCGACGGAGATTAGCAATGATCTACCAGATAATATGTCGGTAGCAATGGATGCTTTGGCGTACGAGTTGTGCAGTGATCTCCCAGAGAATCTGCCAGTCGTTACAGGAGATGTTTCGGTGACAGAGATAAGCAATGATACACTAGAGATTCTATCAGTCGCAGTACGAGATGTTTGGCAATGGAGATTCATTGTAATATAATGATGTTCGTTTATTTTATGAACAATGATTGCCTAGAGATTCTATCAGTCGCAATACGTGATAATCTAGGCATTGGATAGATATAGTAGATTATAATGATTGTCGTTCATTTAATGAACAATGATTTCCTAGAGATTCTTGCTGAAGGACTTCGAAAGAGGTGGCGTTTGGTATAATACCATGAATCACGTTTACTACTACTATCAATCGCAATATGTGATGTTCGGCATCACGAAATACATCAGTCGCAATGTGCTCATGTTTGGCAATATTTATTCTATTCGTGGTAAATATGGAAATATGTAATGCATTGCAATGTACCGTTTGTCACAAATATTTTGTACTTTGTGCAATGAACATTATCATTAAAGGAATCTTTCGACAATAGGTTATGAATTCTATTCTCGCTTTCGTTTCAAAGGTGGTGTTTGTCTGTACTCTAGGAATGATTTATCGTGCCAACACGAAGAAAGGTTAGAACCGAAGGATTTTGACGTGATGTGATTTAGGCTTGTCAACTGTCAAGAGACTTAATTTGTGTGTTGCCTTTATTTATCACCTAACACTGACTCTTCTGAAATAATAATCGAATTTCTATCGGAACAGATCGAATTTGTCATGGCTTAAATTCTCGAACAGACCAGATAAAAAAGGGCGACAGGCAGAGGCATTTGCTTTTACTAATGATCTGGAAATACTAATAGATCAATCCACTCGTATTTCTGATACCAATAGCCAATTAGCCAATACAATGGACCTGTTTCTCACTACTCATCCTGATCTATATCAGATCAAAATTCACCCTTCCTTGGTAATTCTGATCGCACTTGAATTCGATCACTTTTTCGTATTCAGCTCCAATTAATGGTGAATTATCCGCACGTCGTGCCTGGCATTACAAGTCAGCCGACTGGGTTGGTCTGTGAATGATTTTTTTTGAATTTCCTTTTTCATCTTTTTTATGTGCTCAAAAAATCTCTCATACCAGCATTCTTGGAATGGAGACATTTATTCCAAGTAGAACAAGGACACCACTGTCTGAGAAACGCTGGTTCAATAGTAATTTTTCTAAGGCTGTCACATCCAAACAAGAGACATTCAGTCTCTCAATTGAAGCTGCTGAAGAAGCACATAATCATAATAACGACGGTTGTTGTTCATTTTGGTCATTTGCTAAAGATATCGCTAATAATTACATTTTCAGTTCGCTTCTTCCTTTAACCAAAGAGGATGGATCATAAGCCACCACAGCCCAATAAAAAGCGAATATATTTGCTAATATATGCAGCTTTTCAAATATCTGGATGATAAAAAATAATTAATGATTGACAATAGGGATTTCGCTATCAAAGATCAACTAGTGACTCATTGGCGTATGTTTCACACATTTGCCAACATTCCATCGAAAAATTCGGAGAAACGCTAGCTGTTGCACTCAACATTTCAAACGGATTGGTCGAGTTTGGTATCGGGGTCCCCTTTTTGACCTTTGTTTTATGATAGGGCCTCTAGATGTGGTTGTTGATGGGGTATCGTCTGATATTCTCTCAATAAATATGAGTGTTCCACAGGGTTCAATGATTTGTTGGAGGAAACATCTTATTCAGTCCATAGTTTTGTAGACGACAGTACTCTTCATACTAGTTTCTCTTCCAGAGTTACCGTATCAGCATGAGAAACGAAAATACAGAGAGGCATTAGCGTTAATAATATAAACGATGACTCGGCTAAAATAATAGAATGGTGATATTCAATGCTGGGAAAACTCTAGCATATCACTTCTTAAATAATGCTGATCTATCTTTATCAAATATACGAAGTCAAGTATCTCGATGCTAGGAATTAAAGTACTTCACTTCTCGTCAGCTTCTAATGATGTACAAGGCTCAGATACGGCTTGTCCTAGAGTATATAGTTCTCATGTCTGGGTCTCAGCACCAAAAATTCATCGACATTCCTTGATTCTATTCAGAGTAAAGCATTCCGTCTTGCTCACTTCGTTGGAACATCGTAGAACGGTTGGAGACTTGTCTCTCTTCTATAGAAATCTCCACGGTCGGTGCTCTTCTGAATTGTCAATCGTTCCACCTGCTTCAAACGTAACTCACGTCCCAAAAATCGCAGATTCGAATAATTTTCCACAGTTAGTTCACCTACTTCAGCACATAAGGAATGTAATTATTGCCAGAAATGGGTCACTACATTGAAAAATATAGCATCATGAAATCAGACAATGTTGATACGAGATTGAAAGTTGTATCGAGTAAAAAGCTAAGCTTTTCTTGGTTCGATCTGAAAATAAGAGGTTCCTTTGAGGGGGGAAAACATTCCTTATGAAAAATGATAGGAAACTGTCAAAAATATACTCATCTTAAACAACTGCCCATTGGGGACATCAAATATCAAATGTCGGTTTATGATTTTAATCGGTCAAGACAACATACAGTTTCCCGAAGATTGGTAGTAGAAGATACTACTAATAATTCACCTGTTGCCACAAAGAACCATTCAGGACGGATTTTACACGGACGACTAGGGGAATATTTCACAGAAAATAATCACATGTTTCACATTCGCAACAAGAATATAACCAATAATTACGATGATCTCCTCCAATTGGTCAAAAATTTCTGTGCCTTCGATACCTTTGGACTCTCCGTTCCATCAAAATTAGAAAAAACAAGAATGGAAATAAAGCATAAGAAATAACAAGAAAACAGTAAAGTACACAGAAAAAAGATATGGAATAGGACTGTTGTGGAAGGAAAATTTAATTGTATTACCAGAAAGTAAATCCAGTGCCTTACGTCGACTAGACTGTGTTGAACAACAGATAGAAAAAAATTGAAAACTTCAGAAAGAAATATAATCAAATAATCAGTAAATGAGAAAATTACCAGGAAATCACCCGAAGAAGAAGCTACAAGGAAAGGATCCAAAAAATATAGTATATTCCGCATTTTGGATACGACCAGGCGAATTGAGATTAGTTTTCGATGCTGCTTCCAAATCGCATGGTACCAGTCTAAATTCTTGTCTACTCTCTGAAAACCTTAAACAGCTGTTATGATGAAATTTAGAAAAAAATCAATGGCCTTTTCTAGTGACGTCCGAGAAATGATTCATCAAATCAAAATACTAAGTGCAGATCTTGATTATTGATGTTTCTTATGGAGAAAGACTGATCAAGAGCCAGACATTTATCAAATGCGAGTAATGATCTTTGGAGAAACTTGTTCACCCACCTGCGCCCAATTCATTTAGAACTTCAATGCTGAACAGGTTGAAGAGTCAGAACGAGTTATCAATGCCATCTGAAAGCACCATTACGAAAAAGATTATTTGACTGTATGGATTCTCCTGAAGAAGCTCTTATAGTCTAGTCTATAAGTGCTTTTTAGGTCGAATGTTTTTCGAATTCTCCTAAAATTATGATTGAGGTGACATTCGATTCGGAATGGCATATAGATAGATTTTGAGTAAATGCTAAGGTCGCTCGCAAAAATTGCAATAGCTATAAATAATTAAGTGAAAAAAAGGGGGTTTGGTTTCCCGCCAATATCTCAAAAACTATTCGAGACAATACAAATTTGAAAAGAGATTCAAAAAGAGGAAGAAATTTCCTTCTGAATGTCTCACCCCTCGACTTGTAGACCAATATTTTTGATTTACCAAAAAGGTTGGAAAAAAGGCCCGAGAATGGTTACTCCGGCTTGCGCAAGTGCAAGCCCCGCTCCGTTCGGACCTTCAATAAATAAACAATGTTCAACCTTATTGAATAGAAAAATTATGAATTGAAAAAATTCATGTTGCTGATAGGATGGATCGCATTCCAAAAATTTTTATTGCGATTTTTTATTAAGTTATCCATTAGTTCATTAACAATTTTTTGTAGCACGAACATTAATGCAAGTACGATAATTGTTAAACTATCAATCTGAAAATTTTTCATTTCGTATACCAATTTTTTTCAAGGGTCTAAGAATAGATTTCGGTTGGGAATATAAAGAAATTGTAAATTTTTGTGTTGTCATTAACAATTTACTAAGGTGAAATATTATAAAGCTTCATTGAACATTGGAAACAACTCTTTTCAGCGATCAGCAGGGACGGTACTATTCACCCACGCGTGAACCAGGTAAAATACCGGCTCCGTTTAACCAGGGAAAGACCAAAATCACCACATTCCTGAGCGAGATTGGAGTACTTGCTGAGCAAGTGGAGGTCTTCCATCGCTCAGACTTCACTTTACGAGCCGTGAGACATGAAATCATTAAATGCATTGTGGCTCTATATGTGGGTGACATCGCGAAAGATACTTTGGATTTTTTGAGGTATAAGACGTTTGTCACTTCAATCGACACAACGGAAGATGCTGGAAAGTATCCAAAGAATTGTTAAACTGAAAATGTTCAAAGAAGTTCAAACAACTTGTGATTCTCAACTTGATATCAGCATATTATTCTGTAGTTGATAGCAGAAATACTTATAGGTATTCAATCCTACTTTGTGTTGAATTTTTGATTTTATCTCAAAACGTGGCAATCGCGTTCAACGAAAAGGGTCGCGTAATGAAAATTCGGTATAAGATAGAAGTGTGCCAGGACTGCCAGAACGGCGAGGGGGTATATAGCCACCTTAGGCCTCAAAGGAGTGTTTTCGATAAGAACGTTGATTTCAGAATGCTGTATAATTGTATTAGTTTTACAGTAACCCTTTTCTGGTCCCGACTAAAGATTTGTATATCCACCAAATTATGTGAATACCGACCTGCGCACCTACCAGCTACCTAGTAATATGTTGAATGCTGAATAAAATCTAGGATTGTGCAAAAATCAGAATTTCTATGTTCGAAATTAAGATGCCTAGAAGTCCTGGTTACTCAACTGATTAGATTTTGTTTAGATTTTTGTGGCGAAAAAAACAATCGACGCTTTTGAAGGTTTCCCCTATTTTTTCGGTAGAGGGCGTTATGTTCCCATTTTTCAAATTTGATGACAAGTGTCAAGTTAATTGTCATATTGTCATGTCAGTTTGAAATTTTGATGTTTACGATGTTTTTATCGTGTTTATTTGTTGATTTCATTGCTTTTAAATATCGAAACGTTGTTACTGGTATCTCATTGTCCACCCATTATCCTTTAGGTTGCGATCTCTTCTCGCTAGCCAATCAAATAAAAGTGGAAAAACCCGACTGCACATTATTTTCACTTAGTGCAAATTTAGCTTCAGACAAGACTGACAGAAGCGTGTTGGCGACATCTGTGCATATTGTACGGAAACCTCCAAAAGCTCAATTATCCACCAAAAATCAAGCAATCCAGAATTCGCCACTTTTATCCCAAACTTCTACAGGTATAAGTAAACACACCAGGGTTTCCAGGCATCTTATTCGAAATGATTGCATCCACAAATCCAATGCCAGTCAGCTGTTTCGACCCACCAGGTCCCATCAGTGACACTTGGCTGGACTGTGAACACAAACATTTCGAACTATCTACTCCTTACGAAGTAAATTTCTGAAATTGGTGCAGATGGTGTAAACCTCCAAGAGGCAACGCCATCTTCTGGGTGATGACCAAAGTCTCAAACTCCTACTGCAGATGACTTTGCCTCTTGGAGGTTTACACCATTTGCACCAGTTTCAGAGATTTACTTCGTGAGGAGTAGATAGTTCGAAATGTTTGTGTTCACAGTCCAGCCAAGTGTCACTGATGAGACCTGGTATCGGCATTGGATTTGTGAATGCAATCATTTCTAAGGGTTGCAGCTTTCTGCAAGTTGACCGAAGTAGATTCTCGATCGCGGCGGGCTATTTGTTGCGGCTTCGCCGTACGATCGCCCGCTGTAAGAGGTCTCCTCTTCCTTGGGCAGTAGGAGTTTGAGACTTTGGTTGTCACCCAGCAGATGGCGTTGCACCAGTTTGGGGATTGTGCAGTTGTCTTTCTATTCGTCAATTCGCCGGCATGATCTGAGATTCGAAAACGATACAAATTGTTTATTGTTTATTGAGTAACTAATCCCAAAAAGCTAATATTGTTACCCCAGTTTACATATCTAGAAATCATCAGCAACTGAACAATTATAAACCGATTTCAATGAAAAGTGTGTAAAAGACAGGTTGAATTATCTAAATGAACATAATTCACATGGTTTTTGAAACAACACAGAAGAAGCGAAAGTGCAATTTATCGGAAATCTGAATAATGTTATAGACAGGCCTGATAGGTGTAGCTGAATATCTAACATTCACCCAATCTTCATCTGATCAACCACGAAACTTCACATCCATACACCCAAGGGACTTGAATAGCAGCCTTCTGGTACGTGTTCATGGAAACACAATTGCACAAAAAAACGTCGCAAAGTACTTAGGAGTTTACATAGACTCGCAACTCAACTGGTCGAATCAAATAGATCATGTTCTTCGCAAACTGTCGGTCTGCTGCTTTGTCGTATGGAGGCTCCGCACACATGTTTCATTTGAGCTACTAAAACTGTATTATTACGCTTACGTTCACTCATGCCTCAACTATGCAAATCTGTGCTGGGGAAACAGCACTAGATCAAACGAAGTTTTCAAGTTACAAAAACGAATATTAAGAACAATGTCATTTAAACCGAAACATCATTCTTGTCGTCACCTATTTATGAAGGCTAATATTTTGACACTGCCAAGTTTATATATCTATAATTATGCATGCCAAAGAGAATCCCTCAGAGTTCTCTATCTCACGATACGATTCGATACCTTATCATTTCCGAAAAAAGTTATTGGATATCCCAAGTCACAGATTAACGCTGGTTTCACACAGCCCTGTAGTACTACCGGCCAAACTATTCAACAAGCTACCCACCGATTTGAAAAAAAATAATAGTTACAACAACTTCAAATTCATGTTAAAAAGTCGCCTTACCCACCATGCTTTTTATTCTATTAAAGAATTTTTAGATTGCAAAAATTTTTAAAAAAACGATTTTTCTGTGTATGATTACTTCTCTGTTATTGTTTTTTTATCGACATTTTTTACTGCTCTTGTATATTGATTGTAGCATCATTTTGACATTATCCTACACTTGTATTATGCAGGTCTTATGGAAATAAATGTATTGTATTGTATTGTATTGGACCAACTGTTTCCAGCTACACATCGCTTACCAATTATCCCATGATCCCGCGACGGCTAGACCTACGTTATTTGATGAATGCTGAAAGTTTCTCTGCGCATGTTTTAAACATAGATAGGAACAATAAGCGACTATGGAGTTTGGATTATGCGCTTACTTGGGCAGGGAACAGAATGCAGTGGAGATTCTTCGCCATGTTATGTGTTTTCTTACGGATGTCGTAGCTTCAATCGCACATTTTTCTGATTACTTATATAGGTATATTGCCAAAAGAAGAGAATTCATTCAGGAATAGGAGTGGAATATTATAGGAAGGTAGTGCCGCTTAATCGGGACATTCTCGCAAGGGCGCACCCAAGGGCGGGGTTTCAGGGGTTATAACCCCTCCCGAAATGGACCCGAAATTGAATAGTTAACTTTTACTACCAAATATCAAAAGAGCAAAACACAGGAAATTTTTAACATTTCTAATTGCTATAAATAATATTAGCCCATGCGGCATGGTTAGTTTTTGTCATTTTATCCGTAACTCTGCTCAATTGTGTTTTATGAAAGTATTTTTTGGTTGGTTTGAATAATAATCAGTTTCAAATTTTTATATTTTTAATATATATATGTATATAAGTAGAAAGTAATATTTGCTATGAAGCAAAGAAATCAGGAAACTGATAAATAGATTATCAAATTCTCTGTCTATCACAATTTGCATTCAATTCGAAATGCCCACCACAAGACAACTAGCTGTTTCTGGCTTTGTCCTTCATCAGCTGTGGGTTGGCTTGGTCCTCGTATCGAAGACAAATTGTGATAGAAGGACAGAGGATTTGAAATGAATCGTGCCTATACTTATGTGTCGCTTGCCGACATTCTATCACAATTTTGTCTTCGATACGAGGACCATGCCAACCCACAGCTGATGAAGGCCAAAGCCAGAAACAGCTAGTTGTCTTGTGGTGGGCATTTCGAATTGAATGCAAATTGTGATAGACAGAGAATTTGATAATCTATATATATATATATATATATGTGCTGGCTGGAACTTCCGGTTGATCCGCGTCTGGAAAGATTTACTTGTCTACGTTTCGACTCCCATTTCGGAGCCATTTTCAAGACTTAGTGACCTTGCGTCTAGGTCTGAGTTGTCTCACTAGCTGGCTATCATCACTGGAGAACGAGGATAGAAGGTTGGTGGGATTTAAGGGTTCATTAGTAGTTGTGGCAGGATCAGGTATCGGACGGTCGATGGGAGGTTCGAACGGATTGGTTCCCAAGTCGGAGTGGATAGAAGTATGTCGGACCAAAAGTGGTTTCCAGGTATTGGGGAGTCTTTGAGAATCGTCGCGTTTATTGAGACAGTTGGGACGTTTTTCGATTTCAATGGCTTCACGGGTAATTCTGGTTTGGAGGGTTTTGGCTGTGGCAACGGTTTTGGTGTTTTTGAAATCTATTTTGTGGCCTGTTTCTAAATGATGTTGGAATAATGCTGAGTTTGTGTCAGAATTACGGACTGCTAGTTCGTGTTCATATGCTCTACAGGACACTCGTCGGTTGGTCTGGCCGATGTATGTTCTGGGACAGTTAGAGCATGGTATTTCATATATTCCTTGGGTTTCATTGGGGATTGTGTCTTTGGGTGTTCGAAGGTAGGTGGATATTTGGTTGTTAGCTGTGAAAATGGTTTTGATGTCATGTCGTGTCAGAATTCGACTTATTTTATCAGTAACACCATGAATATATATATGGTGTTACTGATAAAATAAGTCGAATTCTGACACGACATGACATCAAAACCATTTTCACAGCTAACAACCAAATATCCACCTACCTTCGAACACCCAAAGACACAATCCCCAATGAAACCCAAGGAATATATGAAATACCATGCTCTAACTGTCCCAGAACATACATCGGCCAGACCAACCGACGAGTGTCCTGTAGAGCATATGAACACGAACTAGCAGTCCGTAATTCTGACACAAACTCAGCATTATTCCAACATCATTTAGAAACAGGCCACAAAATAGATTTCAAAAACACCAAAACCGTTGCCACAGCCAAAACCCTCCAAACCAGAATTACCCGTGAAGCCATTGAAATCGAAAAACGTCCCAACTGTCTCAATAAACGCGACGATTCTCAAAGACTCCCCAATACCTGGAAACCACTTTTGGTCCGACATACTTCTATCCACTCCGACTTGGGAACCAATCCGTTCGAACCTCCCATCGACCGTCCGATACCTGATCCTGCCACAACTACTAATGAACCCTTAAATCCCACCAACCTTCTATCCTCGTTCTCCAGTGATGATAGCCAGCTAGTGAGACAACTCAGACCTAGACGCAAGGTCACTAAGTCTTGAAAATGGCTCCGAAATGGGAGTCGAAACGTAGACAAGTAAATCTTTCCAGACGCGGATCAACCGGAAGTTCCAGCCAGCACATTTCTGACCGCGGAAGCCTAGCCGATCAAATATATATATATATATATATATATATATATATATATATATATATATGTGCTGGCTGGAACTTCCGGTTGATCCGCGTCTGGAAAGATTTACTTGTCTACGTTTCGGCTCCCATTTCGGAGCCATTTTCAAGACTGTGTGACCTTGCGTCTAGGTCTGAGTTGTCTTACTAGCTGGCTATCATCACTGGAGATCGAGGATTCGATCTCCATCTCGATCTCCAGTGATGATAGCCAGCTAGTAAGACAACTCAGCGATTTGTGGCAGCGAATATTGTCAGTCTAGTCGATGCGTTTGTGTTAGCGATTCGTAAATTAAGCCTGCTCTCTGATATCTATCATGTTCATACCGGGTATCCAAAATATCGAAACAAGGATGAAGTTCATTTTACACTAGACTCGCTGAAAAACAATTTCAATTTCCAATCAGTTTTCAAGTTTTAATTAGCAGTGGTATTTATTCAACGTGTTTCATAAGTATTGTCATTATCTCAGGGGGTAACTCGTTGTGTCACTATACTAAACGTGATGACGGACAGATACTTCCAACTACCTGAAACTCCTGATTTCCCCATCTTCCAATCCTATTGTTTTGCTCTTTTGGTATTTGGTAGTAAAAGGTAACTATTCAATTTCGGGTCTATTTCGGGGGGGGTTATAACCCCTGAACCCCCCCCCCCTTGGGTGCGCCCTTGCGAGAATGTCCCGATTAAGCGGCACTACCTTCCTATAATATTCCACTCCTATTCCAGAATGAATTCTCATCTTTTGGCAATATACCTATATAAGTAATCAGAAAAATGTGCGATTGAAGCTACGACATCCGTAAGAAAACACATGACTTGGAGAAGAATCTTTACCTAGACCTAGACGCAAGGTCACTCAGTCTTGAAAATGGCTCCGAAATGGGAGCCGAAACGTAGACAAGAAAATCATTCCAGACGCGAATCAACCGGAAGTTCCAGCCAGCAGCATATATATATATATGCTGGCTGGCTGGAACTTCCGGTTGATTCGCGTCTCTGAATGATATATAGCATATATATATATATATATATATATATATATATATATATATATATATATATATATATGCTGGCTGGCTGGAACTTCCGGTTGATTCGCGTCTGGAATGATATATAGCATATATATATATATATATATGCTGGCTGGCTGGAACTTCCGGTTGATTCGCGTCTGGAATGATTTTCTTGTCTACGTTTCGGCTCCCATTTCGGAGCCATTTTCAGGACTGAGTGACCTTGCGTCTAGGTCTAGGTAAAGATTCTTCTCCAAGTCATGTGTTTTCTTACGGATGTCGTAGCTTCAATCGCACATTTTTCTGATTACTTATATAGGTATATTGCCAAAAGATGAGAATTCATTCTGGAATAGGAGTGGATTATTATAGGAAGGTAGTGCCGCTTAATCGGGACATTCTCGCAAGGGCGCACCCAAGGGGGGGGTTTCAGGTTATAACCCCCCCGAAATAGACCCGAAATTGAATAGTTAACTTTTACTACCAAATACCAAAAGAGCAAAACAATAGGATTGGAAGATGGGGAAATCAGGAGTTTCAGGTAGTTGAAAGTATCTGTCCGTCATCACGTTTAGTATAGTGACACAACGAATTACCCCCTGAGATAATGACAATACTTATGAAACACGTTGAATAAATACCACTGCTAATTAAAACTTGAAAACTGATTGGAAATTGAAATTGTTTTTCAGCGAGTCTAGTGTAAAATGAACTTCACCCTTGTTTCGATATTTTGGATACCCGGTATGAACATGATAGATATCAGAGAGCAGGCTTAATTTACGAATCGCTAACACAAACGCATCGACTAGACTGACAATATTCGCTGCCACAAATCGCTCTCTAGATACAAGCCATTAACGCCGTTAAATTAATTAATGGACATTTGAATTACCTCTTGCTGATGGCTCTCTTAGCGAATCTCTTCTGTGCTCTCCTGTGTCCTCTGAAGGCCTTATACAGGGTTGAGGTGCATGCGGAGATTTTTGTTGGTGTGCGGTACTTTCACAGGATGTAGGTTTGGTTTTATGGGTATATACAAAGCTATTCAGAAGATATGCTCGGGTAGAATGTCAAAAAAATACTCACTCAAGTTTCCATATCAAGAAAACATCATTGAGAAGTGAATTTTTTCGTGATGAAATTTCATAAATGTACCTTTTTCATTTTCGAATAATAACTCGAACGGAACCTTTTTTATAACACTGATGAATCAAAACTCGAAAACAAGTTATTCTAGAGTTTTTATCATTTGGAAATATATTATTTAGTGCGAGTTGTCACCAAGAAATATAGTGTTATTTGGGCATATATCGACAGATATCTGCGATATATCAGCGAACATTGTCTTACTCATATTGACTTGAATTTTCACAACTTTGTGCTACTGAACTCACTAGAATGTGAAAAGAACATTTGCAGTTTTTGTAGTACGCCTTATCTCAATAATGTAAATACAAAAACGAATAAACGATGAGTTTGGAACCTTTGGTGTAAAAGTTGAAACTCAATCAATTATCCTGACACCAAACTGATATTAGGTAACAAAAATATATTACAGTTTCCTGTATGATTTCCACTTACAATGGGTATACAAAACCGAGACACGTGTTTCGCTATTACAATAGCTTTTTCAAGCAAGATAAATAAATCACTATTCTATGATACGCTATTCATATACATGTAGGTCGAACGTCTCTTACAATAAAGGACCGACTTAGGTACGATATTCAACCCGTAATTAATTTGTCCAAATATTAATTGATTACATTGGAAGATTATTTCTAGAAATAGGCTATGTTAATTATTGGCCGGAAACATATTCAACAATGGTGAGTTATTCAATTCAACCTGATCATTTAATGAATATTCTGAATTTTTCCCTCTATTGATTTCCAAACTTTCTAGAAGGTTAAGTTTCAAACCTTTCTGCTCAAAATACCTTATTTTGAACTCGTGGTTGAACTCATGACCTTCTAGAATGAGATGAGCTGCATAATTAGAATTTGTTTTTCCATTCAGATAACTAGTTCTGTGTTCTCTCAGGCGTGTGTTGAAAGATCTTCCCGTTTGGCCTACGTAGTACATCGGACATGACCCACATGTTAATACATAAACTCCTGATCTTTGTGACGATTCATTTTTGTCTTTATTATTTTTGATATATATCCCCAATTTATTATTAGTACGAAATGCTGTATTAATATCATTATGTTTCAAGAATCTAGAAATATTTACACTTGGTTGGCCTGAATAAAATAAGGTTCGTAAGTATCCGGCTCAGTATTGACTGCTGGATACACCAACTTGAGAGCTTGACTATGTAATTTCTTCCTCACAAGTGAGTCTATTAACTGACCCTCATATCCATTGTTAATCGCAATCTGTTTTATTATATTAGGTTCATTAACATAATTCACATAAAGGAACATTCAACAGTCTATGAATCATAGTATTGAATGCGGCCACCTCATGCTGATATGGATGACACGAAGTATTGTGAATCGAGTTTCTCGATTTCATGAATGGTCTTCAATTATATCAATAGTATCAATTTTCTTCTCCTGAAGATGCTAATTTCAACAATATGAACGCACAAGAACTCAATAATATTATCATCAGGATACAGTTTTATCAACTTTGAGCATTTTGGAATGCTCCACTACGTGAACGATTGAGAGATCACGAAATTTAACTAGTGATTTCATCCGAGGTATACGGAGAATGAATAATATTGCATTACGAATGAAATCCTGGTTACTCTTGGTTACTCAATAACGTGTATCAGAATTCAATATCTATATATATATATATATATATATATATATATATATATATATATATATATATATATAGATATTGAATTCTGATACACGTTATTGAGTAACCAAGAGTAACCAAGAAGATCCAGAATTCCCAGAAAACATATTGAAGACGATAAGACAATGAAAAATTCAGAAAGATAGATCAATCAAAACTGAGTGGTCAATGTCACTTCACCGGAGGGTGAATAGTATTTCGAAACGGATACAAAAGAACGTCAAACTCATGTATACATGTTAGATACCTACCAATCGCCTCACATTTATAACGTTTGACAAAAAATAACTGTATTATGTATAGCTTATCGAATCCACCCTGAAGAATGGCCTAAGACCAAAACATCTGTGACGAATTTTGATTCTAGTAGGTGCTATTGTTTTTGGTGAATGCGCGGGTTAAAGAGAGTGTTCATGGAGAGGGTATCTGAAACGTGCTCGATGAGACGGAGAAGTCGAATAAAGGCAACAGTTTTGATTGGAGGTGTAGTCGAAGGTGGCAAATCCGTGTTTAATTTGTGAAATTGTGATATATTCATAGGGTAGGGGAGGACCGGCAACAGTGGCCATGCGGAAACAATGGTCACCTCTCAATATTTTCTACTGTAATCTGTTTCAAGTGTAGTCACATGGAAGATATACATCCTCTTGTACGTCTCACTGCCGGATACAGTTTGATTCTCGGTATTTCTTCGTTAACGTTCATACGTGAAGGTGCATGTACGGCAACACCTTGCAATAACTTTGGTTAGTAGCTTTAGTTTTAAATTAACATTCAACGATTTGAAATTCTGAAAAACTTGTTTTGTGAGGTAAGCCATGTATATTCAAGGAATAGTTTTTCACTATGGAAGTTTATAACAATAACTTCAGAAAAGGATTTTTGAATAAACATTAAAATATGTGCTTTCGGCGACAGTGGTCACCTGTTTGTGAGGGAACACTGGCCACCACTTGTTTCACCAAACTAAGAGTGGCCACTGTTTCCTACAATCATTTTTTTCAGACATAAACATGGCGAAAGCCTGTTCGTATGGCAATACACCAGAAATTGACATGAATAACGCACTTCATATGAGGTACCTAATAGAGATAGGTTTGTTCCTCAAAAGTGTGTCAGAGAAATATAAAATTTCAAGCACAATATTGAGGCGCTACAGAGATAAATGCAAGCACAATCTCGAACAAATCGACTTCATAGACCGATTCTTACAAGGACAACCAAGACTTATACCCATTTATGAAGTTAACCGGGTATTTGACAAGGATGAGAAGCAAACTTTAACTAGCTATCTGCAAGCTTCACCATGGTCTTACACCCAAACATGTCAAAACCATGGCACATGAATTAGCGATTTCACACAAAAAGAAAATACCTTCGTCTTGGTCGAAGAATAGGTGCGCTGGAAAAGATTGGTTTACACGACTTATGAGACGTAACAAAACTGTATCAATTTGTCTCTTGGTCGTGCTAGGGGTTTCAACAAACACGTTGTTCAAATATTCTTTTCCAATTCAAAAATTTCATATAAAAAACATAATTTCAACCCAAGGTAAGCCTATAATGTAGATGAAACGGCCCTGGCAACAGAGGTTCTAAAAAAGTTATAACCACGAATTCTCTGTCGATTTATCTTTATATAACATTCTTTAGATTTTTGTTTGTAATCTTCAATCAAAATTAAGATTTAGTTTTATTCAGATTCATTGTTTATTATGATTTGTTAGTAGAAATTAACTAAAACTTCTGTTAGATTTGTTCTTTTTGTGTTTAATAAAAGCAATATTACATGAAAAGTGAAGTTATTGCAATGAAAAGGTTGTGTCCGCTGTATACCCCATTGGTGGCCACTCTATCCTATATAGAGGGTACAGTGGTCACTTTTTTGTTAAACATAAAAATCAATGGGGAGGAACATTTTTTTTATGTTTCCAAAATTTTGATAGGCTATATTGTCGCTCTCAAGCCTTTGTTTGATTATACAAATTTGGAAGGATTAGTATTAATTTACCACTGACTTAGAGTTATTCATGTCAAAAGATGGCCACTGTTGCCGGTTCTCCCCTACGCTTTCACGGTCGATATTCGCTTCATCAAAGCATTTAGCCTTTGTACGTTTGACGACTATCATAAAATCGTTGGATCATTTTTGGACAGTAAAACACTTGTTTCTCTTCCTCTCACTCTCTTATACTGATCTACTTTGGTGATATTTTGTTCATCTTGATCCACATGTAATGAAGTAGGATTAGTATCTTTCACTACTTATTCCAGGTGTCGTTTTTTACTCTCCCTTCTTGAATAACTCCTAGTAACCATTTTTGATTGGACGTGTAATTCCTGTAAATGAATTTATCACCATTTTTTAGAGTTCTAGAAGCTGAATTTTTTGTTTATAAAGCCTTTTCGGAAAATTTTGTTTGTTTTTCGACCACTTTCGTATAACCTAGTTATGATTTCAACCTGTTCACAAATTTTATTGGGATGGATGATCACTTGGTTTCTGCACTTTTTGATAGGATGTATTATGGAAAACTCGAAGCAGATGACGCTTGATGGGATGGAGGTTATGACAGACGTTTTTTTTTTTCATTTGATACGAAAGTGATTGACTTTGTATTCATTGATTCATTTATTGATGCTTTGTCAGTGAGCTATTATTTTTTTCCATTGTTTCTATTCCAAATCTGATGAAATGTAGAGTGACTAAGTGTCATGTACAGTTCATTTTGGTTCATCAAGTTTGTTTGACGTGCATTGCCAAGTGAAGAAAAATATCGAAAACATAATATAGATGGCCTGAAGAGTTTCTTAGAAACTAGAAACCTGGGATATTCGTATTTCATTCAGACCTGTCTATAAAAGACATAATATAATTTTTGACAACTATTGCCAAGATTTCAACTGAAATGTCATAACGATTATTTGAATAGAAGTTGGTTTCTGTTGATGTCTATGGTTTCTATATGTCTTTGAAAAAAATTGCGATTGTTACTGGTGCCAATCGTGGACTTGGGTATGAAACAGCGCTATCCTTAGCGAAGAGAGATTTCAAGGTGATTATGGCAGATAAGGCGAATCAAACGACATCCCGTAATAGAATAATCGAAACAACCTCGAATGAAGATGTCACTTCGGAATTTCTCGATTTGTCTTCATTTCAGTCAGTGAGGAATTTTGCTGAAAACATATTGAAGATCATCGATCATTTGGACGTGTTGGTGAATAATGCCGGTGTTTTCTGTATGGAGAAAAGAAGAACAGTAGACAACTTGGACGCTGTTATGCAAATAAATCATTTGGGACCATTTTTATTGACGAACCTCTTAGAGGATTTGTTGAGGAAGTCTACAGGAAGTAGGATTATTTTCGTTAGTTCTTCTGGCAGCTTTTTTCATAACTTGAACAAAAATAATCTTAGAGTACCCAACTACTATTCCCCTCATTTCATTTCTGGAGCAATTCATTACTACAATACCAAACTATGTAATATGATATCCGCGCAAGGATTTGCACATAAATTGAGGAGGTGGAATATCACATCAAATTCTGTGCATCCTGGGATGGCTGATACCAATTTCTTGATATCAGCTAAAGATTCAATGGATATTGTCCCAAACTGGAAGACTCACTTGAAAAAAAGTTTATTGAAATATTATACTAGAGATGCTCAAGATGCTGCAGGAAATATCATATTTTTATCGACTTCTGATACAGTCAAGTTTACTTCTGGAAAATATTTTGTGAACTATCAAATGCACCAAGAGCCAGGTATTCTGAAATATACTGCTTTCTGTAGAGATATCTGGAATGAAAGTGAACGTCTGGTTGGTCTAAGAGGAAAGGTAAACTAATTCTGCTGAAAACTTTTATTTCCGTAGGAAGATGATTCCGATCAATAATTTCTGCTTGTTGAATATGATTGTGTTATGAAGTACATCTAGTTGATCAAGTATTTTATTGATTTCCTCGTGAAGTATATCTATTTTCTTGACTTCTTAATATTGGACTCCGAAACACACGGATAGGCATCAACCCACTCTTTATCTTTCACTTCTCTTAATGTTTCACTCGGTGGATTGAATTTGAACATTGTATGAAAATATCTCAATGGCTCTGAGAGAGATATGGTTGGCAAATATCTACTTTATCAACGAAATAAAATATACCTTTTTGGTTGATTTCCAATGAAAGTACTGACTGTTGGTAAGTCGATAAATCAGTAGGTCAACGGTCAAAGAAGAACATATTTTGAACATTTCTGTAGCCATTTCAGATGTTGTTAGTGTTATCTGAAGCGTGTTTTTATTGTATCTCGGGTGACAAAGTCTGACGTTGTGTCGCCATCTTGCAGGAGTCGAATAAATACTTTTTTTCTTGGAACGTCAAACTTGTTCAACGTTTCGCGGCTAATGTGTCTTCATTCAGATTATGGTCTAATTTTACCGCCGTTGGCACCAGAACTCATATTTTTTTCTGTCTAGGTATAAGTGATCGATTTAATTTTACACTCTAACGATTTGCATTTTTTATAGTTGAAGAAAACAGGTGTAGTTCAAAAACAAAATTCACGTTGCTACGATGGTTGGCGAACCCTGCAAACCTACAAGTCCGACAATATCTACGCTCTCCACACAAAGCAAAACTTTATCTTCTGTCAACACAATATGTTATTTAACAACTTTCAATATATTCATTTCCGAATTTCACTCTAGAATGAAAAAAGTTTTAGCAATTTTTTCTTTGATTCTCAAAGAGATTGCCACGATGAAAATATTTCATTTTAAAAATTTTCATCAATGAAATAATGAAAAAGTTGAAAGTTAGGTTAGCTTGGATATTATAGGCAACCTAAAGAGAGATTCAAAGAGATTCTTCTCTTCGTGCAATTGTCAAGCAAATTAGTGGTGTAAAGAATATGAAAATTATGATATTTTGGACTTGATTTTATCATCATTTTTCTCGAAACGGTTCTCAATAATCAAATTTAGATTTATTATTACCAATTGAATTATTCGAAGCCGTCTTCCATAACAGTTGGGCAAGTTTTTCGAACATCTCGGATTACTTTGAATAACAGTGTTGGAATTTTCTATCGGGGTGAGAGTTCATGACTTTATCAGCTTTACCGTGAACTCTCGAATCAAATAATGTTCCATCTCTTATTATCGACTGTTCAAAGGGGTTCTTCAAAGAGGTGAACCTTTTGCATCACAAAGAGAACTGGTCCTTTCGAATTCATTCAATCTAGAATTCACAATCAGAGAAGGATCGACTGCTTAATAATTTATGTATATACGCATCCAATACCATTACGTTGTATTCTGCTATTCTACAGAGATATACCCAATGAGTCTGCGGATGTTCCCTCTCTGTTGCATTTCCGGTTTCACCTTCAATACTGCAATTTTCAGTTCATTTATATAAGCATTTTTGAAATTCATACGAGATTCTGGAAAGATTGATTGGTCATTTGGTTTTTGGATCTTATTATTAATCGTTTGAATACCTCTTGCCAACTTTGTTGGCGGAAGCAATGGATAACATCCCAAATCCTTCAGTTATAAGAATGTAATGGAAACTAGGTCTGTGCGGTATATTTTCCTTACTATGATGAGGCAGGACAAATTTGTACAGAAGTGGAGTATTTGTCTGTTCTGACTCGTCGTATTTCTTTTTGATAATACTGAATTCTGAAATCTTACTGCTGTCTTTTCAATGATCATTTCAAGTTCATTGATTTTTTTTGGGTGAAATTTTTTTGTTTCTGTACACGTGTGACAATTATTATTACGTAAAGCTTGGAAAATTTCTTTTTTCAGCGTTCCAATAATTTCGGTTGTCTCTAAATTCCATTATTTCATGTCTGTGCCGTCGGCTTAACCTCCTGAGATTACACCCTTGTTCCACATCAGTGCTGCCGTACTTTTTTCTCTCTACTCCCGCGTCATCAAGTTTCTGGCGCAGCTCAGCCTGCGCCGCAAGCCTCTCTCTGCCAGTGGGAGCGAGAATATAATAAATAATAAAATAATCCACGAATTTATAGATATTAGAGTATGAATGTACAATTTATGTCCTGTGGCAGTACTATAATCTAATGAGCAAGGAAACGAAATAAATTGACTCTTGCAATGCTCTCATAATATGAGCGTGAGATGAGACAATCTCTGTGACTGATGGAAAACTTGTCGGAAGATGAAAGCGCCTCTACGTTAACTACCAGTATCGAAAAACCCAAGAAAAGTAGCCTTTACAATGAGCTGAAGATAGGCAAAGAAGTGATAAGAAATGTAATGAGCGAATAAAGCACACAAGAAATTGAATGGGAGGAAGACTTATCAAGAGAGAATTCGATTAGGGAAGCAACTGGATTTCCCGATTTACCCGGGCATAAAAAAACTCTGGACTTCGCTTCAACAACTAAAGAGCTGGAACCAGCCACAGCATTAACGAAACCCCGAATCAAAGTGCAAGGAATAATTCATTAGAGACTAGGACAGTACTCATACAATAAAATAAGATACATTCAGGAAAAGCTCCAGACAGCGCCGGTGTTCAGTGCACTCAGAATTAACCGCTCGATTGTCTGATTGCCCAACATCCCGCGCCAGGAAATTCTAGCGAGAATAGATCTGACTTTAGGAGCCGTTTGTCATGGACTCTACCTATAGAGAAAGGTCTTTTTCTGAAGCCATCGAAAGGTTATTAGATAAACAACCCACTATCAAACAAGACAACCAAAAATAATTCCTTGTGCCTGATAGGCTGATTTCGGAATTTATTCAGATGACACGCTTCAATAAGTTTGCGGATGAAGGGCGGAGACGATCTCCACTCTGTTAGTAGCAAATCCTCCTTCGCCCACACCTTTTTTTTCATAAGAATATCTAACAAATCTCCTCGAGCAACATGGATGGTATTTTCAAAAAATTGCTGGAAATCGAACTAACTCCACTTCAACCAATTCAGCTTATAAGAAAATTGAGTCGAAAATCACTGCTCGGGCAGCATCCAATTAATACAAACCTTCCCACTCTGAATATGATGTGATACGGAGTGTGCGAGAGTTTCCATTCAAAGTCGCAACAGAAAAATCAACTTGGCATCTACGTACAAAAAGAACAATCAATTTTCCCTCAGAACGAAAAGACACTAGCAGTGCGGCCTCTTCTTTCTGAGAGGTGCGTCTGGTAAATTTTCTTAAGGAATGTGAAGGAGCAGTCAGTGTTTTGTCCTCTATGAAATGATACACGATCCTATTTGTGATAAAGCCCCCTTCGACCATTCTGTCTGGCGAAAGACTTATTCACTTCTCAAATAGCCCACACTAGAGCATAGAATTAGGCTACCAACCAGTGTCATTAGTGTTATTCTTGCGTCAGTTTTTTTCACGAGGATCGTACAAATGTGCAATTTAAGTATTACTTATAAATATCAGTTGAATTTTTGACAAATAGACGCTGTATTTCACGAAATGGCTGATAAACCGGTAAATTTACGTTAAAAATGAAACAAAACAAAAACAAAACATTGAATAAGTGTGAATTAGTCAAAAATTTCATTTTCTTGTCACAAACTAAAATTTAGTATTCTCTTTTACAGTGCTATTACCTATATTGAATTTGAAAACTGGCTACTACCCGTAAGGCCAAATATGAAGTGATGAGCAATTGTTTTCTCTGACTTGAATTATGGGTCCTTCTGTTGATTCAAATTCTACCTCCATGATACAAAAACGAGCAATACGAACAATGTTTCATACTGTGAATAATCATGTCGAAATTATTTAGCAAATTACAGAGTATTCACACTATATAAATTATGCATATTACTTCTGATTCACAATAATAGAGGATCTATGTCGCGTCCTGCAGACACACATCCATATCCTACCAGAGATCAATCAATAATTCTACCAAATTATAAATACAATTATACTCACATGAGGCCTCTGAATGAGGGAATCAGAATATGCCAATCAAATCATTACAAGGACGAAATTCAAAGTTGAACTAAAAAAATATTACACCACATTTACTATAGTCTACACGAGTTTTTTTGGATAATATATATGATATTGATGATTTTATCATTAGGAATATTCAAACAACTAGCCATTTTCCCGAAGCCTTTAGCAGTGGATACATATTATAGGTTGAGAAATATGAAACTTGTACATATCTATTTTTGTATCTTATGGAAATTGAATATCTATCTATCTATGACTCCTATGAACTATATTCTCATCCAATTATCAGATAACCAAAACCCTACAAACTACTGAATGGTACTGTGTATATATATTACGAGTTGATATATGTAGTGTAGTGTTAAGCGGAAGACCGTGTTTCATTTTTTGACCTCGGTGGTTTCACCATTTCGAAAACTGCTACAGTATCAATCCTACGATGCAAATGAAGTTTTAAATTTCAGATGTAATATGATCTGAATGTATTTTCGACTTCTGAGGGTTGACGTTCGTCAGCTGGTTAACGGAAACTATTCTATTCTATTCTTTAATCACTCGCAGTTCTGCGAGTACGCTGTTGCTGAGACAAGCATACGTTGAACAAACGTGTGGTTCAAGAATAAGGCCCCAGTACACTTGAACATATCAAAGCAGTCAGTGTGGATTCATGCAGTCTAAATTGGCGAGTAAAAAATAACAAACACACCAAATCTGATGACTGATAGGTGTACAAAATATTCTTGACCAATCAGCATACAACTTTGCTATAATTTTTATACGTGACTTGATTATTGGGGCTGCATAAATCCATACTAAGTATTCCAAAATAAATTGAAACGCATTGTAACAACTAACTTCTGCTTACGAACAATTTGAACAATTATTTCAACTATCGAATGAATGATACCAGAGCCTGTTGGCAAAGTTTTGAATTCTACGTATTCTCATGTGTAGAATACGAATCTGAAGTGAATCATAGTTATGTCTCTCTAAAGTCCAGAATACAATCTCTTTCCAATCAAAGTCTCGTGACCATATCAAAGATAAAAAAAAAGGTCAAATAGCTCTTGTAGTGGGGATTCCTTCACCTCTTGATGTTCCCTTGAACCGACAATATCCCGCGAATAGAAACCAAATTGAGGCTTACGTCGGTTTTACGTGGTGGTTCTCGGGAGTGTGAAGTGATTCTCAGTAGTGTAGTGGTAAGCACGTCCGCCTGACAAGCGAAAGACCGGAATTTAAATTTCCCGCCTCAGAAACACCACACATAAATTGTAAGATCTCTTGAATGTATTGCTCCCCAAGTAAGGGGGTTAACGGAAGAAAAAAAAAAAACGATATTGAACCCATTATTTGAAATGAAAAACCATACACGAGCGGCAGCAGCTCCATGGAGATTCATCTGACATCTTCTCTATTCAAATAATGTGCTCAACATGAATGTGCATGATAAATTGAAGAATTGTCAATGACCAAACAAGCCGTAGATCGAGAGCCTGGGTCGGAACGAGGTATGTATTCATTATAAAGATCCGAGCAGCATGTGCATTTTTTGCATCCTCCCTCAGTGCCAAGACTTTATTAAACGGGTCGCTGAGTATTAGGACTACAAATATTTGCCAGAATACGACAATAACCTTACTACTTTGGACATGAAATATTTTTTTTATTAAATGATGGGAATCACAAGATTGGTTGAGTTAACAAAAGTTACCCATTCGAAGGACAATAAAATACCCTTTCAGATCGTGAATTCATCAACTGTTATTCGGAAAAACTGAATTTAACAATCCTAATTTTCCGCTTCACGCAATCCAACCAACTTTTCGGCTCTGAAAATATTTCAGGGGACACATAATCCCGCACCTGATATTTTTCGATGTGTATGCTGTTGCAGTTATTTTCTAATGGTTTCCAAACTCAAGTGATCGTGTACATACATAGATATAGTTGGGAAGGTTCAGCCTTATGACAATCTTATATAAATATTGAAAAGTACGTTTTCTGAATATAAGTCTTAGCACATAACTTTCTTCGAAGATTCTATCCATTTATGTACCAATAATTCCAACGCCAGCAAGATTTCATCATTATTTATATCATCAACAACCATCTATTGAGATTTCTTTGAATGTTCTCAGTACTTTCCTGGAACTGAATCAAACTCTCCAAATAGAATAGTCAATTAATATATTCAATAACATCGCTCCCTGCTTGTGAATTGCAATATAATGAAATCATAAACACTACACTCCTTCACTATCGACTAGTTCCTGTTTGTTTTTTCTTGAGGTTGAGGTTTAGGACAATTTTCATGAATGGGTCTCAAAATGATTTCTTTCTCAGAGTGAACAAATTCAAAATTTAGAGAAAAATTTCATAAATTTAAAAGAATGATATGCCAAAAAGCAATTCTACAATATTTTGATGTTTTAAAAGTATCAACAATTTCTGTTGATGCTTCCAACATGCATATATTTCGAGAGCATTAACAGATACTGAAAAAAGGTATGCGGTCATTGAGAAAGAGATGTTGGGTATCACGGTGGCATGTGAGAAGTTTCATCAGTTTGTGTATGGTAAAAAATTTCATCTTGAAACTGATCACGAACCTCTAGTTGCAATAACAAATGAAAATTTGTTGATTGTCCTATGAGACAGAGAATGTTGATAAGATTGCAGAAATATGACATGAATATATTTTATATCCCTGGAAGGAAAATGTTTTTAGCCAACACTTCATTCAGGGCATATTTTCAAAATACTGAAAAAAAATGTTCTATCGAAAAAGACCTAGAGGCCCAAGTATTCATGCTTCAGGTACAAAATAATTTCACCAGTGAATTATTCAAGAAAATTCAGGAGACTGAAAGTGACATGAGCATGAGCAAAGTAAAAAAAAATATTAGAATAGGATGGCCAAAAAATATCAGCAAAGAAAATGAATATATAAAGTATTTTCATCAAAATAGGAATTCCTTCGGAATATGATAATTTGTTATTTTGTGGTAATAGACTAATAATACTCAAAACATTATAAATGAGATTCTAGAATAGATCCTTTACAGTCATCAGGGCCTTGATAAGACAAAAAACTTTGCTGCGTAATGTGTTTTGTAGCTTACTCGGATTAAAGACATACATAACATTCTTAATAATTGCGTAATTTGTGTGAGGTATCGAAATTCTCAGAAATACCATCATGACCATGGGAAAAGGTAGGGTGTGATTTTTTCTAAATGGATAAAAATCAATATATAATTTTGATAGATAACTATTGCAGATATGTGGAGCTAAGTGAACGAATTGTTCAAAAGGTGCCAGTCTTCAAGTATGCCCATTGACTATGTCGAATGTTTTCACATTTTCCCCGTTGGAGGAATGGTCGAATTCGGTTTGTTTTTGGAATACCTCTTCCATAGGAGGATGGCGCAATGACTTCGTGTTTTTCGCATCAACTTTGGTCGGGGCTTGACACTATGAAAGTTTTTGATTTTTAATTGTGGGAAGTCATCGACTTTATGTTGATAATGGCACTACCTTGTACTGACGAGTGACCGAATAGCCCGAAACCGGTCTGTAAGTGTGTCCGTACCTATAATTGAAAATAAATTTGTATCGCCAAAAGAAAATGCAGGATTTTCTTCTGTGAAGAAACCTGCGCTGGCACCGGTCGGATATAATTCAATGCCCTTCGTGGTATTAGCCAGGGGAGTAGTTGTTTTCTGACAGGTACCAGCGAAACCCTACTGTGTAGGTAGATTTGAGACCGGCCTGAACGAATTGTTCGAAAGATGATATAATAAGTAAGTAAGACATAGATCATATAAAGTGGAACTTAGTAACGGGTCGGTATTGGAAAGAAATAGGAGGTTTGTGGCAGAAATACCTGAAAATTCGCCATCAAGTGAAAGAGATCAAAGTAAAAGAAAAAGTGAATTTGAGCAATTTTCAGATGTTGAGCTCGATAATGACTGTGTAATCGTTGAAAACAAAATAAGCAGTGGAAGAATTGTTAAACCGGTTCACAGATATAATGTAGGATTTGATGAAATGTCAATGGTGTGACATCGAAATTTTCCGCAATCACCGGTGAGTCTTTCTTTAGTGATAATGCTGTTAATCATATACCGGGAGATGATCCGACTGAAGCACAGTGTTACGGTAGTGATATCAAGGATGATCTTGCACTGAGGTAGAGTACCTATCTGACACAAGGACTAGAGAAAGTGAACGAAGAACCTTCTCGATGAATGGTTATTTCCAGACCATTGCATTACCTTGATGTAACCATCGATTATGGCGCCAGTAAGATTTTGCGTAGCATGATTCAGAGGGATATGATTCAGTAGTGTTACGTCTTGTATAAAAAAGGATTTTGTGTTACAGTTTTTGAAGAAGGCAGTCTTGTTCAGATCGTTCGTGGTAGAGCAGTGATTGTTAGATTATTATTAGTTATTTTCGTGAATATACGTGTGGATAGAAACTCGTTGTTTTTTTTGGAAGATAGCTTACCGCATATTTTACAGTTCAGGTGTGGGGTGGACTTCTGAATTTACGGTGCACTTTAGTGATTTGCTGTAGTGTTACGCACACTACTTCAAAATAATTACTTCTATACATCTCCTAGTGACGCGGAGCGACTGTAGTGTTAAGTATACTACGAAAATTGACAATGCCGAGGAGGAGAAGGAGTTCTACAAGCAGTTCTGCCTCCGACAAATCCTCTTACAGAAGAAACAGAAAGCAAACCGGTAGCGGCTCTTCCAAGGAGTTACGAAAGGATACCCCTTCTAAACGAGTGCCAGAGACTCCCTCAAATGAAAACAGAACCTGTATGAAACGATTTCATGAAAATTCCAGTAGAAACCGCCGGGCAAATACATGCCAAGTGAATATCCATGAACCAATGCCAATAGAACAACAGTTACGAAATAATGATTAAGCTTCAACAAGTTCAGTTGAGTCCAGGGTTGAGAGACTGGAAAGTCTTTTGGATATATTGGTGAAACAAAGATCCCAGTCAGAAATTCGGAGTTTGAAAGTGGTTGGACAAAATTGAACAACTCAAGGAGGTGAACAATTGGGATGACGTCACAACGATTTACCACATGCAGTCTCGACTTTCGGAAATGGCAAGATCGTGGTATCACAGCTTATCAAGTTACCCTAGTTGTTGGCGGGACTGTAAAGCCCTATTTATTTATTTATTTATTTATTTATTTATTTATTTATTGCCCAACAGAAATTCCAATTACAGGACAATGTACTAGAATAACAATTTCAAAAAGCTCTATATGTAGGTACATAATCGAACAAGGAAGTACTATCAACAGTCATCACTACTATTGTTTTAAAACATAATACAAATCTTTTAAATATCAAGTTAGTTATGTCGTGGATTCGAACATAACATTGAACTTATCTAGAATTACAGAAATACAATTATGAAAACTTTCCCTGATCAAGTGGGCTATGCTCTAGTTTTGAGAAAAATGTTGAACAGAATGAAGCAACCAGGTGAAACTATGACTAATTACTATTTCACCAAAATGGAACTTCTTAGAACATGCCAAATATCGGGGAGGCATGCTGTGTCATTTATCATCGATGGGATCACTGATGTTACGACTCAGAATGGTGCCCGGTCAGGTCGTTACGTAACACCTGAGGCTTTGTATGAGGAATACCTTTCTATGTTACGGGACGACTAATTCCACGACAGGTAAGACGCTTTATGAGGTTTTCTTCGGATACCGTCCGCGTGGTATCAGTGATGCATTTCTTGCAGCAGAGGTCTCTAACGTGAAACGTCACGACCTAGCGGTCTTGAGGGGTGATGTATCTGAACAAATTAGATCTCATCAACTCTCTCAGAAAGAATGTTACGACAAAAAGCATGCTAATTTGAAAACATTTACGGTTGGCCAACATGTTGTAGTTCAAGCAAACAAAACTTCTAATGACGGGAAGAGTAGAAAGCTTGAATCACGGTATAAAGGACCCTTTCTTGTTACGAAAGTACTCGATAACGATCGGTACACGATATACGGGTATATGTCCTTCAGAACGAATTAAACCTTTTGTGACGACTGTTTCATCAAGTGAGAGTAGCTACTCACAAGACGAATGAAACAGCAACATCACAATTCGTCTGTTGAAAATCCTAACCTATTTTGTGTTTGTTGTTTCAGATTCAAAGATTCAACCCTTCCTTCACGAGGGCGTGAAGTATATCAGGATGGCCGATTGTAACCATCGATTATGGCGTCAGGAAGGTTTTGCGTAGCATGATTCAGAGGGATATGATTCAGTAGTGTTACGTATTGTATAAGAAAGGATTTTGTGTTACATTTTTTGAAGAAGGCAGTCTTGTTCAGATCGTTCGTGGTAGAGCAGTGATTGTTAGATTATTATTAGTTATTTTCGTGAATATACGTGTGGATAGAAACTCGTTGTT
The DNA here is from genome assembly GCA_032362365.1 of Zygogramma bicolorata. NCBI lineage: Eukaryota > Metazoa > Arthropoda > Insecta > Coleoptera > Chrysomelidae > Zygogramma > Zygogramma bicolorata. The sequence continues at coordinate 153,297 of JAVJAQ010005065.1, read as the reverse complement.
TCTTTTGGAAGATAGCTTACCGCATAGTTTACATTGAAATTCACCTAAACTGAAACCGGAAGTCTAGACCTCACTTTCGCCATCTGAGTTGGAAACAGATTGTTTTCTGATGGACCTTCGAATTACATCGGAAAAAGGTTTATCAGCCCTCAGTACAGAAATTAACTAGTCTGATGAGTGATTGACAAATTTGACGGACTTGACCGGTGCTGGTAAAGGATTATGCAACGTTCATCGGTCGATTTCGAACCACAGAGGAATTCTAATTGCACCTAATTCCAAACCAGAAAACCAGCATATGGGTGCTGGACATATTAGCATTCCTGAGCCAGGAATATCAGAAAGGCGAAAATTATGGTAGTGGAAACATACATAGATCAGCTTGAAATCTTATACTGTTGCAGGAGAATGTGACACGACAGAAAGGTTTATGAGAGGTATTTCAAAAATGCAATCCACTTTTTCTCGAGATCAGAAAATCTGGAACCCTTACCAAGTGTTGACCGAACTAGAAAAAAATCTCTCAAACTTATAGTTCTGATTACTCTAGGTTTCACCCAAAGGGTACAAAATTCATCCAAAATCAGAATTACTAGACTATTAACGATCAATCGGTAGAAATGAAAATGGTTGGGGAAAATGTATTCAAAAGTTTTTTCTGTTAACCAGCTGGCAAGCGTCGACCCTCAGAGGTCAAGGCGAGAAATGGATTAACGAGGCCTTGACTTTCAGAGTACAAGTCCCAGCACAGGGGCACAGTGGTGAATTGAACCTCTGCCTTCCGCTTGATGGGCGGACGTGCTTCTCTCTACAATACCGAGAACCAAATCATCGACATAACTACACGATCATTAATTTTATAAACCGCAAAAAATCAATAATACATCGGAAAGAAGATTTTCTCATAAAACTTATAGAAATTCGTACCACCGAGGTACACCCCATAATTTGAGCCGTTTGCTGAAAATTAGTCTGCAGTTTGGTGGTATTGAAACTGATCAATTCGAAGGCCTCAGCTCAAGAAATGCTGCCACTTCTGCGGCCTACCAAATCAGTATGAGCACGGACACCATACGAACAGATGCATGTTGGTCCGAAAAATCAAATCTTTCTTGTAAATTCTACACCAGACCAATAATTGAAAACGGTACATTTGCGGATTACATCCGCAATTATATTGAACGAGTGTGAGTTTTCTGGTTAATTGAGTTTTGACATATTGTATTAGCATTCAAATACTGTCTGTATTGAATGTTCAGATTATAGCGGAAAATATATGAGGATAAAAGGTTTATTTATTTATTTATTTATTAACGAGTAACACCCAATTTGTATAATACAAGTTTACACATCGTGAGATTGTTAACACTAGAATTAACCTAAATTTGTAACCTTAACAATAGTTACTAATATTAGTGAAGAAATAACAAAAAGTATAAAGAAGATAGGACTCACAATTTGACAACATTATTAAGTAATGAGCATATAAAGAAATGATTTGCAATTCAAAAAAATCAATCAATGAGCCTCAATCTATTTCGAAGCGTACCTTCAGTCTCATTGAACAGATCAAATTTCACACTGTTACCATTTGAGATAATTCTTGATAAGGCTGAATGCTTGCCATAATTACACCTGTGAAAATCAGGTGAGAAAGTTTGCGTATTCCGTGTGTTACGTGAGGGCACATGAAAATTTACTTGAGAAAGAAAAGAAGGACAATTGATTTTGGAATTGATTATTTTATGGAGAAATTTTATATCTGCGTGTACTCTACGCGTTCTAAGTGTTTGTAATCCAGATGTCATACGAATTTCAGATGGTGAATGGTCGGTAACTGGCATGTTTAATTTGAAAGCTAAATACTTCAGAAACTTATTCTGAACTTTTTCGAAGTTGTTTATATGCAGCTCGTATGTTGGTGACCAAACACAAGCACAGTATTCTAAGATTGACCTTACCATTACAAAATAAAGAGTTTTTATAGAATATACATTCGTAAAATCTCTTGTAGTCCTGCTCATGAAACCTAACATTTTTGTTGCTCTGTTAATTATTTGCTCAAAGTGAAGGTGAAAGTCCATTTTGACGTCCATCACAATACCCAGATCACGAAAAGACTTAACACATTCGAGAGGCTCACCAGATATATTATAGATCACGTCATATTTGTCCAAGGTTCGATGAGAAGACATACTTTTACACTTACTGACATTAACTTCCATGAGGTTTTCAGAACACCATTCAGAGAAGGCCAAGAGATCCATCTGAATTTTCTCACAATCAGTGAGAGATGTAACGGTCCTAAATATTTTAAGATCATCTGCAAAAACTAATATCTCGGAGTGTCTGATTTTTGGTGACTCCCCTGTGGAACACCTGAGCTGACAGAAATTTCATGTGATGTGTAACCTTTGATTTTTACGAGCTGTGTTCTGTCGCGAAGGTAACTTGCGAGCCAATTTAACATATTTCCAAAGAAACCAGTAGCTTTTAATTTCTCATATAGAACCCTATGATTGACCGTATCAAATGCCTTGGAAAAATCTGTGTATATTACATCAACTTGGTGTTTATTTTCCAAGGCATTCAAGATAAACTGAGAATATAGTAGCAGATTGGTACATGTGGATTTACCTTGACAAAAACCATGCTGCTGATCAATTATCACCTGATTTAGGGGAGCTCTTATACTATCACATACAATGTGTTCAAAAACTTTTGGTATTGAACTCAATATACTAATAGGACGATAATTTTTTATATTTGCTTGGTCACCGGATTTGGAAATTGGTGTAATGAAACTAGATTTCCATAATTGAGGAAATTCCCCTAAACCGAGTGATGCAGAGAAAAGGAGGAAAAGTGGTTTCGCTAGTGTGAATCTACAAGTTTTTAGCAGCATAGGAGAAACTCCATCGGGTCCTGGACATTTGTTTGGATCCAACTGTGATAATTTGTCAAGAATAATTTCCAAACTGATCTTGCAGTTATTGATATCAATGGTTTTGTCATAATCAAAAGTTGGTATTTGATCCTCAATGGTAACTGGTTTGTAAACTGATTGAAATTGCCTTGCAAATGCATTTGCAATATCATTACCGTTGTTCAAGATTGCATCGTCGTAGTACATAGTATCAGGTAGGCCATAATTTCTCCGTTTGTTATTAACATAGGTCCAAAAGTGTTTTACATTTGATGTAATATTGTTCTCGACTTCCTTTATATAAGTTTCATAACAAGTTTTACTAGCTAATTTACATCGCGCCCTCAATTCAGAAAATATTACATAATCGTCCCAACTTTTGTTTTGTTTATACGCCCTATGAGCTTTTTTCTTTTCCATTGTAATTTTTTTGAGATTATTATCAAACCACCGAGGAAATTTTGGCTTTGTGAAACGTACGTATGGAACAAAGCTTTGAATTCCTATATGTAAAATATCATAGAATATTTCAGTTGCGAAATCAATGTTCGATACATTACTCAAATGATAGTCCCAATCAATGCCCGCTAGATAATAATTCAATCCTGTATAGTTAGCCCTCTTGAAATCGTAGTAATAACTTTCATACTCCAATTCGTTGTAATTATCCCCAGTAGATACTGATAGTGTTATTGCTGGATGATGGGCATCACATGCCAATAAACTGTCACTAGAAACTTCTACTACACAGTTATTCATCTCATTTGAAAATATCAGGTCCAACATAACCCCATAACAATTACTTATATTATTTAACTGAAAAAGATTATGAAATGCAAAACTATTAACTATCGCTTGAGCTGCTAGACTGCTTGATTGGTTTGACATCAGTCTGAGTGAAATTTTGATCACTATTTCGTAATTCTTTGAACATCTGCAATGAGATTCATTCAGATGGGACCAATCGAAGTATAACTGAAGATCGAACGATTTACCTGAACGAAGTTCAATCCAGGTTATACGAGGTTGGACACATCAGAATAAAGAGACACCCACTCAGCTCGGAAAATATTTTTTTTTCGTCATCCCGATCCAAGAAGGCGATATCATCGCAATGTATACTGACGGATATTCGACTGAGGCAAAGTGAAGGGGCATGGTCATTCATCCTTTCAACTTGCGCATATCAGTCATATGGGTGATCTATTCGGATGTGACCGACTTCGTATTGTTTGGATTGAACTTCCTTTAGGTGAGCCGTTTAATGCCCAATTATAAATGAAAGTGCCGGTGAAGCAAGCTGATGAAGGTCTTGGTATGATAGAGGTATCGCGGTTTCCTGTCATTGATTCATTTTCAATTTCAAATGTTTTTATTTGGATGTAATCCGGTTTTTTGAGAATATTAATTTATGGGTGTCCATAAGGATATGGAATTGCAAGGTTTTATTAATTGGTAACCAACCTGACTTCTTGAACTTGGGGGATATATCATAGAATTTGCCTACACCATATGTGAGAAATTATTTTGGATTTCTCCAAATGTAGTCATCAGGTATGAATTTTATTGAATGATTGTAGTTTTTGAGTGAATGCTTGATTCAATGTGTTAACGACTAATTTATGCTGGTTTATCACGAATGACTCTAGAGCTATAACTTTGAATGACATTATAACAAAAAGAAAGGTCCAAACAAAGATTTATTATCCGATAAGGTTGATAGGGGCCGTTCGACATCTGACTATTACTATTCTTGTGACATAAGTATTTTATATACCAATAACTCGAACGCAGAGCAGGCAGTCGGAGTCAATAGTAGTTTGGCTGCTTGAATCGTAGGGGGTTTGATAAGTTGGAATGCTGTTCTCGATCGAATATCTCGCACATGAATTAACTTCCGGGAGAACTGTTTCCTTAGCGTCCTTGAAAACATCCATTTCAACGATTTTCACGATATCAATAAATTCCCAAGCATTGACGGCTCATATACTCCAAAACCTCTCAGTGAGGAACGTGTCAATCGTAAATTCGGAAAATTCGATGTCAAGCTATGTTCTAAAAGATTGTGATTTACCCGTGAAAAACATCATATCACTTCGAAACCTCAACAGTTCCATAACAACGACCTGTATCAAGGATTACGCGAATACCGAAAGCGTATATTTATTCCCTCCCGAATTACCGAGCGCTAGACGAGATTGGGAAGTCTTACGGCAACCTCTGGAACAACAATTCTCCTGTCTTTCGACAGGGCCACATGCATATTAAAGAATGTGGTGGCCCGGAAGAGCACGTATATTCCGCTGGCGGTTGTTCCACCGACTGACCTACATAATTGTAGATCCCCAGAGTAGTACATTCACATCTGCCTGGATGCAATTGCACTGAAAACGTCAGGTTAGAAGCCACATTTTAACAATGCTAGCGATTTCGGTTGTTTATTCAACGATTCGCGAAATGGTTTTGCATTCGGTGGTATAGCCAAGCTCTTAGCGAAGATTCTCTACCCGAGTTGGTCTACTGGAATAAAATTTTATTGCCTATACCTTATAACGTTCAGAGCTGTGTGAGGATTTTATGTTGCAATGTGGCGAGTCGGGCGATTTTTATAAGAATTATATACTCTCCTAAACAAAAACATACCAATATTTTGATAGTTACGAATGAGAGCAATCACTTTCTGAGTTATAAGCAACGAGTTCATTGTAAACTTTTGGCATTCTTTTGTTATATTATTCTAATATCCCGATTGGATGAATGACTTGAACTCTGGTATGCATATTAATGAAATATTCATTCATGGTGAGAGATCAATAAAAAACATTGTATAAATTTCAAAATATTGTTTTGAAATGGAGAAAATTCGGGAGGATCTCCAAAGCCCTGAGATTCATAAATTAATGACAATTCCAAGCTTTGAAAAGTGTAATTGTTTTGAAATTCTTCATTTCCGTTAACCAGCTGACGAACGTCAACCCTCATAAGTTGAAACTTGTGCGAGCAATGGATCAACGAGGCCTTACCTTTTAACGTGCGATTACCCAACACGTCGGCCCTGCGGGGAATCGAACCCCGGTCTTCCGCTTGAAAGGCGAATATGCTAACCTCTACACTACCAAGAACCACCATGTCATAAACGATTGAAATCAGAATGTACCTGAACAAAGAAAATAATTATGAAGCGATAATTCTTTAGGAAAACCTCTCCTACTACGTCTACTGATTGATTTTATTGAAAATCTGAAAATTTATAATACAGGGTGTTTGAGAGCTGGGTACACGTTACAAAAATTTGAGAAAAATATTAACATAACTTCAAATCTCACATGGAAATGTGTGGCAATGTTATCAATTGAAAAATTTTGAAATCAAATTGATCAAATTGCAAAAGAAGAAGGAGAATGATCATTGTCGAAGTGATATGACTCAATATATTTTGAATTGCCAAAGGTAAACTTAGCACCCAAATCCTTTCGATACCATATTTGAAAATGAAATGAAATGATGTACAACATTTTTGTGTTGATAATGATGTGTAGTATAACTACATCTGATCCGTAGGTGAGAACATGAAAATAGGCAAACATTCATGAATGCATGAAAATGTTTCGAAGAAACGTTTCTCCATAGCTCCCCAGGTAAAATCCTTAAATTTTGGTCTACAGAAGAATGTTATAGGTAACCTTTGTAATGATTTGCCGACTGAGCAATATATCACCACCCTTCAAAACTCATAGATTTAGTCTTTCTTCCTTTCCGTCTATGAATGATATACATACTCGTCCTTTTCGTCTATGAATGATATACATACTCGTATTTCTGAGAGAGTCTTTATTACGTTTCGATGTTACTTCTTCTATAGACGTTTCGTTCTCGATCGGATAATTTTCGATCTTTCTACCTGTTGCTCGTCTGTATCAATGGGCTCAGTCAGTGACCACTCGAACGCTTTCAAATTCTGCTCTCCATGACTTGTCTTATTCAGATAGATGAATCTAAATAATACGTTGAGAAACCAAATAGACTTCGTGCTTGGACAGATAATGAAACCCCAGATATAATTGGTTACACTTACTGCAGGTGATGGTTGGAAGTTTTAATTTGATTTACGTTTATGATTGATAAAATTGGTCTATGCTCGAAGAGAATCCACGATAACGTAAATGAAAAACATCAAACTGTCTGGTTTTAGTACTAGAACACGCCTAAAGAAGCTTCCGGATAGTGAAACACATGTAGTGGCGCAATTGTAAACTGTCTTGTGGGAGTAACACAGTACAGTTTTTTGAATATCTTGTTTTTTTTTTGAAATAAGATGAGGTTTGGAGGTTTCTCGATGCATTAGAAAGTCTAGAATGTATCAATGACATATCAATCAAAAGACCTTGTTGTCCTTGTCTAACTAGAGAAAGTACGAGAGTTCAGAAGAATACTCTCAGTTTACCTCACTATCAGTGTTCATCTTCTGGAATCGACGTTTTTGGCGAACTGCGCGTCGAGTGCGAGTAATATCAGTTTGGTGTTGGGGTAATCGATCTCTTATAAAAAGCTTCCAATTTCATCAATTATTGTTTTTGTTGGACTTGTTAAATCAACAATGTTTGTTATGAATGTTGTTGAAAGTAAACGAAGGAAAAAAAGTACGAGCTTATATACTTGATAATGAACAATATATTGAAAGCATGTAAGTATTTAATTCAAATCATCAATAATTGGTAGCTATAAACAATTACAGTTCTATAGCTACTTCTGTTACTCTTCAACAAAAAACCCCGATGGGTACAGATAGTTGAAAAGCCCTTAATCACAAAATTTTAATTTGACCTACGAATATTCTTACCGGGATCAGGAAACATTAACCATCTTTTTTTTCTTCTTCCCAATCTCTTCGCTCTTCGCATGAAAAATTGCATATTGGTGTTTTTTTTGTGCTCTCAACGTTCTCTATAAGAATCTCTATAAGAATTGAGAGAATGAGAAAACGGCACTAGTGCCGGCATTAATAGTAATTAAGAATAATATCACCTGCGGCACCTGCGTTTCTCTGGGCCTTCCATAATTTTTTTTAATGTCTCAAGGTGGACCAAATTCTATGTGAAGATCAAACTGTCTTTCATAATGGTGATTATTTTCAATATTATTCGTGTCCAATATTTCAATATAAAAATAAGGCGTAAAAAATTCTCCTCGGAATCAGGTCGAATCGAAATTTCGTAATTTGAGGATTCCGGCTATCTGAATCCGTATACCTTCCGAAATCTCTCCTAGGAAAACTCCAAAACTCTGAGGCGTCGTTGTATAAATCCAGCAGTGTTGGAAAATAGTTGATGAACGTTTTCGAAATATTGAAACATTTTTTTCATTTGTACCTATTCTTTCTTTTCATATGGAGGATTCATTTATCACTAGAATCAGACAAGCTTTGATGGATAGTTCTGCACTCGAGAAACTTTTCGAAGTAAAAAAACCTCTTTCCTCGCAATAATTTTAGTGGAAATATTCGCTTCTGGTGATTCTCTTCAGAAGCCTTATTTTCGATACAGGAAAACTCTCACATCTAGAGATACACCGTTTTACTTCAGAAAGTGAATCATCCAGAGAAACTAATTCATACGAAGCTCTGGAAGGGACACCCAAAATAAAAATTTCGCCATTTCTAAAATTCCGAGTTATAAGTCGGAATTTTACATCAAAATTCCGACTTATAACTCGGAATTTTAAAATTCCGAGTTAAAAGTCAGAACTTCACATCAAAATTCCGAGTTTTAACTCGGAATTTTAAAATTCCGAGTTGTAACACGGAATTTTACATCAGAATTCCGAGTTGTAACACGGAATTTTAGAATTTGGATTTGATAGTCGGATTTTCGGGGTATCAACTTCAACTTTTAAGACTGCATGAAATGTTTCTCAATCAGAAAATATTGAGTGAAAATAAAAATTTTCATAATAAGAATTTTCAGGTGGAAAGTAAGGATTATTTAGATATATTTCAATACAATAGACTATAAATACTGGGGGGGAAGCTGTTGTTTTGTGTTAGTCATCATTTCATATTCTTCTAATTGATATTACTGAAGGAGAACATTTTCACTGACGCTGGAACAATTGATAATGTTCAGAATGGTTTTTGTTTCATCATTCCATAAAAGATGAAATTGGAACCTGTAGTAGGAAAGTTAAGCGTTTCCTGGAAAAAGTCTCAACTTTCACGTCAACGGCTCTGAACTCATATTTTATTCGTGATGACTACCAGGTCAACGGAATTGGATTTGTATCATAGGTATACAACTATGATTAGTTTTCTGAAACCATGTCTATATAGGTCAGCTCCTCCAGAATTTGTTCAAGTAAGCATCGAGAATGATTCACCATTCGCGGGACATAAATATATCAAATGATAGAAAAAATCATAACCATTTGGTGTCAAACCATTCGAAATTCAACAGTGGAGGAACGTACTGTAAGAACACCGTATAGCACACCCCAAATATCCAGGTGTCATTCAGTCCCACCTAATGCCATGCTACTAGGAATCGTTTTATCTCATCTCAAAGTAGTTGATATATTTAAATTCGAAATCACTCACGTATTAAATATTGAAGAATTGTTTTTCTTATTTTTTCCAAGATGAATTGGACCAAATGGTTTTAGAGTGGAACTTTCATAGAATACCAAGGAATAAGAATTGCAGTGCACCTACAGGAAGGCCCATATGATGTATCAGGTTCCTAATTTATATGGTGCAGAAAACCGGCCAAAAAATGTACTTTTCCCTTTGAAAGAAGAATGTACATTTTATAATACCCCATGCAATGAAGACATGATCATATTATGTAAACAAATAATATCTGAGAATGATCTCAATTCCCAATGTAAAGATCCTTACGATGCAGTACAGCTATATCTGAATCTCAGGGAAAGAGTATATGAAATAATTTCAGTCTAAGAATGGGATGATTAAGAGAAATGGATACAAATGAAATGATTATAAACGATAGTACTTCAATAAATTCTTTTCATTTATTTAATCAAGTAATTAATGTTCCTAACCAATTTGAAACTTAATAATTTATAAAGCCTCCAAAAATTTACTGACGTGTTTCAGAACTGTGATATTCACAACTTGAATTGGTTAAAAGGGTCTAGTAAGATCATAAATATTCATCCTATAGCCTCCAATAGGATATCTGAAATAATATGAGAGTTATAACTTTTTTCAAGAACTTGTTTGCTTGCAGAGCCATTTCAAATAACAACAACTTTCAGCCTCTTTTGCGGCAATTAATTTTTTTTAAATCTCAAGGTTACTCATTTCAATAAGTTAGCATATTACAGTCTAAAATTGGTCTGAAAATTGAAGTGTTTCTGCAAAAAGCTCAAGGTAAAAGGATTCATAGTTTTGCGCACCAGTCGCATATTGCTTGCAGTCAAGTTGCATTGAAATCTGTATAAAAATGAATTCACATATCCAGCAGATTTTATAAGTACAACACTTTTCGTGTTGTCCTGGGGGGTTCATTTGATATTAATAATAAAAAATATTGACAATTCTGATGAAATGTATATTGTCTGATAGAAATGAAGCGATTTTGATTTTTGTCATGATTAGGGCTTGATATTCACTTCTAACTAGGTGCACTCTAAATAATATAATTGGCAATAAATGGGGAATCTCTGAAATTCCGAGTTGTAACACAGAATTTTAAAATTCCGAGTTATAACTCTGAATTTTAAAATTCTGTGTTACAACTCGGAATTTTGATGTAAAATTCCGTGTTACAACTCGGAATTTTAAAATTCCGAGTTATAAGTCGGAATTTTGATGTAAAATTCCGACTTATAACTCGGAATTTCAGAAATGGCGAAATTTTTATTTTGGGTGTCCCTTCCAGAGCTTCGTAAATTCATCCTTATGAATTGAGGCATTTTGTTCGTTCAAGTTTGTTACTCTCCGATGCCGACGTTCGAATGCTACGCCAGTCTTTATTTTGGCGAAAGCGCTTCAACCCAGTCAAAACTAAGAGATTGCCATAATTGATCTGAAATGTTTTCACGTTTCTTCCTGATACGGATATTATGGACACTAAATTAGGCAATCAAATTTAAGTGAAATGTTCATTTCCATTCACATTTTTGAAACAATTCGGTTCAATCAACATATGTATAATTCGACATTTTGGCGAAGGCAACCAATTATTTGAGAATGCGTTTCTTCGCGAAACCCACCATTTTCAAAATTGAAAGCTAGAGGAAAATAAATGAAGGAAAAGTACGAGCTTATATCCTTGACAATGAAAAATATATTGAAATATAAGCATTCGATTCAGGCAATCGATATTTGGATGTAGCTATCAACAATTATAGTTACTTTCGTAACTTTTTAGCAAATAACACCTCTGGGTAAAGATATTTGAAGAGCCCTTAGCCAAAAAATTTCGATTTGATTATATTGATGATATTGTTACCGGGATCTGAATAGCATTCACCATCATTTTTTTTCTTCTTTCTATTCTCTTCCTTTTTCGTATGAAAAATTTGATATTTTATTTGGGCTCTGAACGTTCTTTATGTTATTAATGCCAATAACAAAAAAAATCTCTTCGTCAAGTGCCACCACCGAGAATGAAAAAAGGGCGCTCTTCGTGGTGATGCATATCTACGACGGCGTATTAAGGTCACTGTCTGGCATTGACAGATTATAATCTGTCAATGCCAGATTAAAATCTATTAATGACAGAATAAAATCTGTCGATGACAGATTGAAATCTGGCACCTGGAATTGACATTGACATTGTCACTCACATATTTGGAATAATTCGATTTTATCATTTACATGCATTCGACAATTTGGCGAAGGCAACAAAACATTTGAGATTGCGTTTCTTCGCGAAGACCTAATTGCGGTTTCATTGTCTGGAATCCACCATTTTTAAAATTAGGAGCTTAATGAACTCGCGTTCGAGGAGAATTTTTTTTATAGCTATTCATGTATATATGTTGTGTCATCGCAGCCCTTATGGACTATCGTTTCTCAATAGTAATACTTCATAATAAACATGAAATGCTTTCTTGGCAGTCTGTTGTTGGCGACGCAGATCTCGGAGTGCTGGGGAGAATTCGCGTGTGACTTAGGGAAGTCGGTTTTATTTGGGTTTCCATCAAGGAAACAACTTTGATTTGATTTCCTAACGAGGAAAGAAGTTTCATTTGGTCCTTCTGACAAAAAACAAGTAATAATCCCAAGACAAAGAACTGAATACTGGAAAATACAAGTAACAAGTTAGAGTTTCCTAACAATTGGAATTCGAATAAAAACCTTCTTTAAAACATTCTCTTCGATTCCCGACTTATAAAATGTATTTGTGTGTAAAGACAACATAAAAAAAACTTGCTTTAATAACAACATACAAGTACAGGGTCCGATTAATTGAAGTACTGTAATACGCCCGAAGATGCTATTATATAATGGAACACATGTAGCGGTTTGGAAACTGTCCACTGGGAATCATAATACAGTATTAATCAATAACGTTATCAGGGTAATCAGGAACTCGGGTTATTTTGTGGAGGGAATGAGGTTTGAGGCATTATTTTTTCTCTTTCTTCTCATTCGAATCAGAAAATAAAAATGACAACTTCTGAGAAAGAAGTGAAATAAAAAATATATAAACACTCTCTGTTGATAGGTACGTGTGAATAATTCAAAGACGTTCAAATCATTAACGAAAAGTAAAAATGAGTCCATCTTATTATATACCGTGTGACACAGACTCATGGTATACCCCCGTTTTGTCCTTTGTTTCTCTAGCTATATTTTTGAAATTCGGAACATTGAATATGCTCACTGAACAGCATTTCTCGACATATCTGAAAGAAAAAAACAACTTCCAGTTTTTCCGGAAATGACATCAACTTTCGATTCTTGAATGGGACACCTGAATATTGTTACATGATCGGTTAGGGATGATCACGAGGAATCCAACGATACCAGGTTTGATGATTTTATCTCCAACGACTGCGGATATATCGCCATTTATTTTATTCATAAGCTCAACGAGTAGGAGAGAGAATTGGATTGACCCGCCAGCAAAAGTTTCTCTCTCCTACTCGTTGAGCTTATGAATAAAATGAATGGCGATACCTCCGCGGTCATTGGAGATAAAATCATCAAACCTGGTATCGTTAGATTCCTCATGATCATCCCTAACCGATCATGTAAAAATATACAGGGTGTCCCATTCAAGAATCGAAAGTTAATGTCATTTCCGGAAAACTTAGAAGTTGTTTTTTTCTTTCAGATATGTCGAGAAATGCTGTTCAGTGAGCATATTCAATGTTCCGAATTTCAAAAATATAGCTAGAGAAACAAAGGACAAAACGGGGGTATACCATGAGTCTGTGTCACACGGTATACCAAGAATGAGAAAATTGACACAATTTCATATACTTGGTATACAAATTGAGCAAAAAAGAGTGATTTTCATGTCTCCCAGTGCTAGTCGTGCTATAGAGACAGGGAAATAGCTGATTTAAATGGGCTCTTTTTTTTTGGATGAACAGAGAAACATAAAGCCAAAAATTTATTCCTTGAACGTTATCGTGGATTTTCATTAGTGGAAATATTCGATATTTAAAAAAAATGAAAGCACTTTAGTCGATTGAACCAAACATTTTTACATATTGGTATAGGATGAAATAAATGTAAAGCACTATTGCATTTCCAGTCATATCTTCAATTCTCTGGAAAAAACATTTTATTGGGAAACCACATCATTTTCATATGGTGTACTTTCTCGTGAGGCACCTTCGCCAATAAATCAATAACTATAGTGTAGCCGCTGAAAAGATAGAAATCACGTGAACGGCACGCACTCTTTGAATGTTCCTCTCCCCAATGATACAAGTTCGATTTACACCACTCAACAAAAACGTCGCCGCGTCGTCCTCCCATCAACTCTTGGGATGATTTTGTATAAGTGTTCATTATTACACCTTTTTCCTCTACAGTTAAATGTCTTTTTTTATCTTTTTCTTGGAGGTGAAAGAGTGTTTCCATCCATATTATTTAATTAACGTAACACACGTAAATACAAAGCACAATTGAGTACAGTACAGTGTAAACAGTTCTTCATTTATTTCAGTTTAGAAGGCGTGACTATGCAGGCATTTACTGTTCACGCGTCCTTGAATTCTATCTTTTGAATAGCCCGACTATAGGATGAAGGCGCTATGCAAACTGTGTCACTACAGTAAATTCTGAGAGTAGGTGCTGGTTGGATAATTCTATATGGTTGTGTTGATGCAGTGTCGAATAATAGAAAAATATCAGATGAATCTTATCTGGCAGCTGACATAATCATCAATTGTAGCAGTCATCCAAAATCCCGAACAAATGAAATTATTATATTACTCTATGCTTTTGAGTACGAAATTGAAGTATCAGAAGGGTTTCAAATCGTTTATCTTGAACCCCGTGCTGAATACTATTACTGCTACGATGGAGCCATTATTAAGTCTTCGTAACGAAAACTGCAAAGTAAATAATATATTACTCGTTAATAATTTAACGCCAAACCCGTATCATTTATTATTCATTGTTCGCCTGCTAAACACATGCTGTTCAGCGTTTTTGTCATTTCGTCGAAGCGAGCAGGTGAATAAAGTTCCGATAGCTCGCCTTATTTGCGGAAAATGTTCGTTGCTTTGTGATCGAATATCCAGTTGAGACGATAAATAGCGACACCCTCCAGATAATGCGACATTTCGCCGAAAAGAAGGTTTGTCAAGAGTATATGAGCAACTCTCTACCACCGAGACTTTTACGAAAATGGCGGTTTTGTTTGAAGTTGTTAGTTATAACGAATAGCGGCGAATGTCTTTGACACTACAGCCTAGCAGGCCTTCTTGCACATATTGTCACTGCAGGTCGCGCTTTGATGACCAAGTTTTCAGATTAATGGAGACATCAGACTATGTTGGATTTCGGAACAAATATTCTTTATAGACAATGGTATGTTCAATATATATTTTTTGGTTACATATACTAGTGCACTGAGCAAAAAAATAGTACATCTCTTTTTAGGAGCGATGTCATTTTAACTTTTGCACTGAAATCGAAATCTGATACAGATGACTCGAACCTTAAAGGCGAAGCTCCATCTGGTTGATGACCAAAGACTCAAACTTCCAATACACCAAGTATAGGAGACCAATTACAGCGGGCACATCGTACGGCTAAGCCGCTACAAATGGGAGTTCGGTCTGATACTACATAAAGGAGAACATTGTCAAACCCATTCGAATATATTATTTCATGTGAGAATAGAACAAATATTCATGGGGATGCTTGAAGACTGGCTTTAAATCAAATATTCCAAAAATGAACAATTTGTTCAGGCCAGCCTCAACTCACCTACACTCTAGGTTGACGGACTAACACCTATTAGAAAACAACTACTCCCCTGGCTAATACCACGGAGGGCATTGGATTACATCCAACAGGTGTTAGTGTAGGATTCTTCACAGAAGAAATTCCACATATGCTCTTGGAGAAACAACACCAGAATTGATTCTCATGGATGTAATCCAATTCCCTTCGTGGTATTAGCCAGGGAAGTAGTTGTTTTCTAATAGGTGTTAGTCCGTCAACCTACAGTGTAGGTAAGTTGAGGCTGGCCTGGACGAATTGTTCATTTCTAGAATATTTGATTTAAAGCCAGTCTTCAAGCATCTCCATGAATATTTGTTCTATTCGTATTTTCCTTGTATTAGGAATTGGCGCCATGCGGATATGCTCTTGGTAAGTACTTAGTCTACGGGCAGATGGCGCAGCAACGGCTACTTTGCTAGTTGTTTGTATCAGCCTAGGTCTAGGGAAGATACTCTACTCGAATATGATTTTTAATTATGGGAAGTCATCGACTTATGTTGATGATGGCACTGCCTTGCACTGACGAGAGGCCAAATAGCCCGAAACCGGTCTGCAAGTGTGTCCCGTGCCAATAATTGAGAATCAATTCTGGCGTTGTATCGCCAAGAGCATAATGTGGAATTTCTTCTGTGAAGAATCCCACACTAACACCTGTTGGATGTAATCCAATGCCCTTCGTGGTATTAGCCAGGGGAGTAGTTGTTTTCTAATAGGTGTTAGTCCGTCAACCTACAGTGTAGGTGAGTTGAGGCTGGCCTGAACAAATTGTTCATTTTTGGAATATTTGTTTCATGTGAGAGATTATATTTTTATACGTGCCATTTTTTTGATCTCTACTCTGTATATTGGTAAACGAATTGAAACCGCTGAATGTAATTATTATAATTTTACTTTTTATTACAATCATTGTTTGAAAATTTTTTTCAGCTCAAAGTTCTATTTGAAGACCTATATAACACCCACTAGGTATTGGCGAAACAACTTGTAGAGTGAATACTTGTAGGTTGCTAAGAAACTCGATATATTGTTGAATTTCTTTTCCGATGTATTATTTTGAATGAAACAACATTGTTTATTAATCATCAATTTATTTCCAGTGATCTCTTATGATTTAAAGTGCATTCCTATCTACGTACAACTCTTCCTAGGATGATTATCATAGTAGCTATTTATGTACAGAATATGTTCTAGAACAGAAGAAAACTATTATACTCAGTATAACATGATTCGTGGTCTATATGGCAGTACAATTTTCCTACACCACGCAGTTTTTCTTTTCATAATATCTTTCGAGGCGATGATGATAATAACAAATGAGTATTTTCAAAATGTACAAGCAGTCTTGATTCTATCAGTGCTAAAGTTCTCACAAATGTAAGTTCGTATGAAAGGTATAATTTTACCAGAAGTCTACGAGATTTTACAGCTAGATATGCAGTTGAATGAACATTGATGAAACATTGATGAATTTGAGTGATAACAAAGTACTTTCAGAGTCCATTGATTCTCCAGTTTCAATTTTATATAATTTTTCGAAATTCTATACATTCAAACTCACGAAAAAGTGTTGCTTGAAAAATCCATCATTGGGTTGGTAAGGAATATTATGTTATTCCTCTAAGATTTGAATCTGATGTCCACTCAGATGATGAAATGAAAACTCCAAAATATATGAATAAACACAAGAATGTACATTATACAGGTGTAAATAATAGATAAAGTACCTCCCAATATGTCACCAAACAGGACATTGCTGAAGAAAAACGTTTTGTTCTACTGCTGTGACACAAAACTGCTCTATCTTAATTGTTTTTGATAGAACAATGAGGTAAATTGTATGTCTTCAATTTCATTTCCTCACCTGATAAGAACATGACTCCATTGTGTTACAGTTGTACATATTTTCACACAATAAAACAGTTCTGCCAGAAAATGTCAAATTTGAAGCAATGACTGCTCTATTTAATTGTACCTGAATAGAAATTTTGAAAAACATTAATTTTGAAGTTCATGTTATTTGTTGGATCATTTCGTTATTATTTGTTTTTGCTGTAGAAAAAATATAGTGCACAACTCGCATGAGATGCTTATTTCCCACTAGTTTGATGAGCTTACGGTTTATGCTGCTAATTTTCGTGGGAAATGACTTGCTCGCCAAACAATATAGTATTGCATTTCCTTTTTTTGCACTGTTGACTATAGTTGAATTAAGAATTGTTAAGTGTGTTTCCTTGGAGACATTTGCACATATGCCTTGCCGATGTGCTCATATCATGTCGCAAACTCCTTTCTTAACGACGGATGTGTTCCTTCAAATATTCCCTTTTTGGGAATTCACTTGAGAGATGGGCGTTTCTATTGATCATAATTTTGAAATCAGAACAGTTTGTTCATTTGATTCTAGAATGCATATCTCTAGGAAATACTATTAGGGCATGTTGTTCAGTCTAGGATAAACCTCAACTAGGGATAAACTTCTTCATTAATTGAATATTACACAATGATGAATAAATAAATTGAAAACGAATTAATCCAAGATTGAAATGATAAACAAACATCTCACACTGAAAAACTAGACCTTATTGGAATAGTCTAGGTATGAACTGAAATTTCTGAGCTGCAGTTCAACCGGATTTGGTTTGGTTACCACATACCATGAATTGTAATATGATAATGCCCAGCAATAGAACGATGTTGTGTGGATCTGTTGAACTAGGAAGTTAATGCAACAGCACTTCATAGCATCAGCTAGAAATATGTATCGAGGCTATTTACCAAATGTAAATACAACTATGGCATTACTATAAACTACAAGAACTGATACATTTCCAACATTTTTTCATAAATTGAACTTACACATTATATACACAAATTTTATAAATATAACAATAATTCATCAGAATACGGAGCTATTTATTTTCAAAATATCAAACAAGTAGAAATGTTTTTATGAAATATATCCTGACTTCTTGGGTCTATTGAAACTTCATTGTCCAGTAGTGGAGTTATATTACATTATCATTGTACCAATTAGGACAAGACCCAGATGAAGATTGGCTCAAGAACTGTTCCACAACAGGGATAGATGAGGAGAGTTTTTGAGTGATTATAAATAGGCTCAAGAATATGGCTGTAATGGGTAAAATTGAAAAAATGGTTTTAAAATGTGGTTAGCCGTTAACCAGCTGACTTTCCCCACAAACGTCGATCCTAAGAAAATCGAAACTTAGCACAGGCGAAATTGAGACATTATAGTCTGGTCTCTCATATACATATGCTATTTTGTCTTCAACTGTGAGACATGGAAATCTCTACGATAGACGGAAAAAATAATTAATTTTGATGTAGGCAGAAATTAGATCAAAATTTGATAGTATGTAAACTCAACCGTATATGTCAGTCGGCGAATATACA
The DNA here is from genome assembly GCA_032362365.1 of Zygogramma bicolorata. NCBI lineage: Eukaryota > Metazoa > Arthropoda > Insecta > Coleoptera > Chrysomelidae > Zygogramma > Zygogramma bicolorata. The sequence goes on along the minus strand of JAVJAQ010005065.1, from coordinate 134,524 downwards.
GTTTAACCGTAATGTGTTATCAGAAGAAAAACTGATTCTTCGTGAGACGAGTGTGCAGATTATCGGACGAACTGTAGGAGATTTCCTTATTTACAATGTCAACTGCAATAAACAGTTTTCAAGCGAATCAATTATAAAAATCATATCGATATCAATTCAGACGATTCCTTTTATTGCCAAGCCAATAAAATTATTTACCCACACAGTTCTCAACCTGACAAGACATCCTTTAATTATCCTGAAAAAAAAAGGATTCAATTGCAATTTCTGCTGTGAAAATGATTTCGATTTATCGATTTTCTTTTCAGTCGCATGAATCTGTCATTGTGTGGTTATAGTTAATCCAATGAATAGAGATTAAAAGAGGGGGGTTACCTTACACACGGTCCAGTAGTTCTTAATTTTTTATATGTTGTCTAGGATAGTTAGTGAGTATGTAAAATGCAAAATGCACAATTCCCTTCCCGCCACTGCGTCCGCCACCATATTGAAAAACTGGAAAAATTACGCAATTTCTTCAGATTTTTGCTTATATTTCAGCTAGAAAAGAGTTATATACAATGTTGTAGAGTGTAGAGAAATAAATTTCCCATCATTTATGATTTGATTTTCGTTTCTAGTACCGATAATTATGGAGATATGCACCATTAAAAAAATGAGTTCAGCCAGCCGTGCTGGGTAATCGCACGTTAAAAGGTAAGGCCTCGTTGATCCATTGCTCGCACAAGTTTCGACTTTTGAGGGTTGACGTTCGTCAGCTGGTTAACGGAACGAACAACAATTTTAGATACAGCTTGGTGGCATTTATTTTCAATTTGCTATAGCGGAGGGAGTTCAATGACTGTTCTCCTTTGCCACTATACAGGGATACCATGTTTTTTTCTCCAGCTGTTGAAATTTCTTGGGGGCTGGCAGCAGGATCCTCGAACCTCTTCGTCTGCTCCAGTAATGAAGGGCCTTGCCTGAAATGTTGACCGAATTTATTCTTCCCAAACCCAAAATTGTTATGTGCAAGCGTGAGACACAGCCTTTGGAGTTGTATCAGGAGGTAGAGGCAGAGTACATTAGGTCTGGATGTCTTCCTCTAGCTGTTTTTTTTTCAGGAAGACATTGTTGACCGCAGGTGATGGACGAGTAGGTCAATGTCTTCCCCGTTAATGCTGACGGTATCGTACGTGCGGAAAAGACGTTTAGCTGTGGCAACTATCAACTTGTCAGCATCTTCGGAAGCTTGGTCTGTGGCTATGTTTGCCGCTTGCATTTCAATGGAGAGCATCTTCACGAATCGATCGCCCTCATTGGCCAGGAACTTATCCAGAGGTGTGGTGTTCACAGTTGACCCTATCGAGTGGGGCTGGTATAGAAAAGCTCGAATACTGAAGTCCATCAAGATGAGTAGAGACGCTGCTCCCTAAAACTTGAGCAAGACGATCTCATACAGATGCATAACTGGCTTTATGGGGGAGTGTAGCTGAAGAAGGATAGCCATAAAGTGTCCAGTCCTTTGCAAATCCTGTGCTAGCCAAGAATGTGATAACGGAATTGAATTCATCGTTGACGACGAATATTTATCAATTTCACTAAATGAAGTGACACAAGAGAAGTAGATGTAAATTTTTGAGAAACTCAAATGGGATTGTTATGAACTCCAGATTGCAGCCAAAAGTGTCAATTACGTATTCTTTCATACAATATGCTGTCATCATAGCCGAAAAAAGCAGTATTCCGCTGTTTCAACTTTTAGTTCTACCCCCCACTCTGTCCAGTTGGTTTCAAAAACATACATTTGTCTTGTAGGTAATTGAATTCGCTACAAATTTTATTCTGATACTTGTTTTTTTACATCCAAATTTCTTGGAAATTCGATTTTTCTCATTTTTCAAAATTGTATATCTCAGTAACTATCTTCTCTAGATACATGAATCGTAAATTATAGGAAATTCAATTCTCTACAACATTGTATATAACTCTTTCTATCTGAAATGCACTGAAATATAAGCGAAAATCTGAAGAAATTGCGGATTTTTTTCCAGTTTTCCAATATGGTGGCGGTCGCGGATAGAGGGTTTGTGCATTTTGTATTTCACTCACTAACCATCCTAGACAGCATATCAAAAATTCAGAACCGCCAGACCATTTGTTCACTGGATAAGTGATGAAATGTTCATTTTCGAGGCAATTGATCAGAATTTCCACATTCAACAAATTCAACCAAGCTTTTTGAATTTCTTGTTGAATCAATGTATCTGCATGTGTCACTGTATTAAAATGACTGATGAGTGCATTTAATAAAGAACCAGTTTTTCCACCAGATACGCTTCACTGAGGTTCTGTTTGTTGCATGAACGTAGAAAATCACTATTTTCTGTTTCTCCATCAAATATAGATTGAGAGTTAGCAGTTAACTAGAGTTCACGTTCTAATGCAGTTCAGTTGAACGTGTCATTTCGTGAATCGAAATGATTTTATGGCGGAGAGGGTTATGCTTTCCACTCCAATATTCCAATAATCATGATAATCGCTCATTAGATTATACTGGTTTCGTTGAGTAGTTCCGTAGATTTTCTCATTAGAGATATAATGAGATAAATTCCATTTCGTGTTTGATGTGGAAGACATCGGTAGAATTGATCTATAATATATAGTGGAACTTTTCTCAACGATGATGATTGCAGGTTGCTTTGGGGAGAGTGATTCCTCAGAATTTCTCATGTAAATTCTCATTTTCAATGAGACATTCTTCATTCAGCAATAACATGTGAGCAACTTGTGTTATGAAAAGACTGATCGATTCATTTCCACAACGATTCAAAATGTTTTGAGTTTTTTTGTAGAAGTAACTTTTGGAGTGCAATCACAATTTTCAGACATCGATGATTACTGAATAATTGGTGAAATGCATTGTTTTTCCACTCATATTGAAATACACATACATCCTATTCAGCTTGCCACCCAATATCACTACGATTTCCGAAAGCACATTCCTTGTAACTGTTCTCCGCTTGTTACTTGTTTTCGAGCGGATTAAGGCTGTTAAGTTAAATGTGCTCATTGATAACTTACTGAGATTTTATCAGTGTAATGCTGACCTGATTAGTTTATTTCGGTTATTTGATAAAAAATGCGTTTATTCAAGATGCATATATTCCTGGTGAAATGACTTCTATATCAGAACAATGTTAATGTTTTCGTAAAAAACGCTAGACCTCCGGCTCACTTGATAATGAAATCCAGGGAAATTCACATTCTTGAAATTCCTTTACAGATGTCGTCAAGCGGCATCTCTAGACCCATGACATTATGAAGTTTGATGAAATTTCTATTAGTGAATTATCTAGAACAACTCGTGTGGAGTCAGTGTGTTACTTTCTTTTTTCAACACTCTACCTAATGAAGGACAAAGATACACGAATTCTATCAAAAAGTGCACGAGTTCCTACCAAAGGATTCGCTATATTTTTATTGTTTGTCTGTTTCTATTTAGACGTAAATACAGATATGCATCTTGATACATATATTACAGATAGATGCATTTGCTTTATATTCTCGAAATATGTTGTGGGAAATTGATATCAGAATTCATAGAAATTCTTACTATTCGGTGATGCTCCAGATAATTTGATGAGCTTCTTCGAGTTATCGGTTTCGACGTTGGAGGAAGTGGAGTTGAACTACATGGAAAAAATTGTACGTCAATATACAGTTCATTGAGTATAATAGATATATAGTTTAACTCAAAATGAATTGGACCCTCCATAGGCTGGATCAACCTGAGTAATTTCAATTCATTAGGAAGTTTGCTATAGTGCAGGCTATTATGGCGCTGAACAAGAAGATCGTATTTGAAAACACTCTCTCGGGAGAACTTTCATTCCATGATTTTAAATTTAGGTTTCTGCATCCTTTTACTGGGCATTTAACAACCATTGTCACTAATGGTGGAACTTGGAATAAATATGTTAAACTGGACAATTCTGAAAAGCAATCAGAAATAACACAAATGTAACTTCTACCAAAGTAAAAACTGAGCAAGATGAACTTTGTTTTTATCAGCGTCAGACTAACCTCGCGTTATATTGACCAGTTGAACTTGAAAACATGTATTTTGAATATATAATATTCGAAATGAACAATTTGTTCGGGCCAGCCTCAACTCACCTACACTGTAGATTGACGGACTAACACCTATCAGAAAACAACTGATCCCCTGGCTAAAACCGCGAAGGGCATTGGATTACATCCAACAGGTGTTAGCGCAGGATTCTTCACAGGAGAAATTCCTGCATATGCTCTTGGCGATACAACTGCCAGAATTAATCTCCAATTATTGGGACGGGACACACTTGCAGACCGGTTTCTATCGGGCTATTTGTCCGAAGTCGATGACTTCCCATAATTAAAAATCATAAACAAACAATGATGATTATGGCACTGCCTTGCACTGACGAGAGGCCGAATAGCCCGAAACCAGTCTGCAAGTGTGTCCCGTCCCAATAATTGAAGATTAATTCTGGCAGTTGTATCGGCAAGAGCATATGCAGGAATTTCTTCTGTGAAGAACACCTGTTGGATGTAATCCAATGCCCTTCGTGATATTAGCCAGGGAAGTAGTTGTTTTCTGATAGGTGTTAGTCCGTTAACCTACAGTGTAGGTGAGTTGAGGCTGGCCTGAACAAATTGTTCATTTCGAATATTTGATTGGAGGCCAGTCTTCAAGCATACCCGTGAATATTTATGATATTTATTTTGAATGTTTTGTACTAACCCTCGGAACTTGATATAAATGAATAGATGATCGATTATTTCGTCCACAAATAATACAACATCGTTTGATATCCATTATGGAACACTATTTGAAAGACCACTTGAATTAAATCCTAAACAAACAGAAAACAACTAATAATTGAAAGCAACGGCAGATAAACGAAAAATAACTAAGAAAACTACGGTAGTGAACTGAACTGGAAACGACAAATAGCTGATTGAAAGGAACAGTGAAATTATGGAAAACTTCTAGTAAAATTCGAATAAATTCTAATGTCAAAACATGACAGAATTCGATTCTTGCACCATCTATTGGAAATCGCAGGAAATTCCGTGGAAATTACTGATCGTATCTAGAGTTTTTGACGAAACAATATCGAATCAGAGATCGCACCAGCAATATATGCATCTTGTGTTTATGCTATTTGATTTTCGAGTAGTGTTTGAAAGTCATTATTTTGTGATGGATGGTTTCTTCCTTCGTAGTTGTTTTGAGTTTTCAAACTACCACAATCTGAAAAAAGTAGTATTAATTTTGGCATCTATACAAGTGTAGAAGGGTAGATTTCTAATCTGATGATTTTTCCTCTGATTGATAGCAAATATTGATTTTACAGACACATATCAATCAGCAAAGTATTATTCTTTCCGTCTGGGCAGCAAAGAAAAACTCTCCTGCCTAGACAGCAACAGTAATACTCTGCTGATTGATATTTGTCTGCAAGAAGGATTATGTACTTCTAAGTCGCTATCACTGTACACAATGTTGTCAAACTATGATTACTATGAACACATACTTTCCATAGCAAGCAACTATTTGAATTTAAACACTTGCGATTTCTATCAAATTTTGTTTTAATCTATCACAACAGGAAAAACTTAAAGATTGTGAGAATTGTAATGATTTGCAAATACAATATCATATATATATCATTATAAAGAATCGGAGAAAAAAATTATATGTTAAAGATTGTGAGAATTGTAATGATTTGCAAATACAATATCATATATACATCATTATAAAGAATCGGAGAAAAAAATTATATGTTCAACTCGGCAGCAAATTAGGTTGACTACCTCAGCTGAATTGAAAAAGATTGTGAAAATTGTAGTGATTTGCAAATACAATATCCTACATATATCATTATGAAGAATCGAAGAAAAAATCATATGTTCAGCTGAACTCCTAGCTTCACTACGTTCGGCTATGAACTATCAGCCGCGTCAGTCAATCTACTACTTTGCTGCCTAGTGATACAAACAACAATTTCGGGCAACCGGACTCAAAACAAGAGTTTGCAGCCGCAACAGAGTCCGAAAAATGCTTTTTTGCAGCCGTTTCCTTGGGTGACTGCCGGTAACATTTTTTACGGCCGTTGTTCTGACCAACATTTCTGAAATATGACGATATGAATTTATTTTCGAGTGTAAAGTTGGTTTTTATTGCTAAATATTTCATTTCCATAGAAACACTGTCATATTGAAAACATCACTTTAATTTCCTTTATTTGCGTTGAAACGCTGTTTTTTTATCAACATAATGTTTATTGGAATTATAAAATTTTAACGGTTGCACGAAAAATGTTGTGTATACTGGCGACGAAATATTTTCATGACCTCGAGATTATCTTGCCTTGAACGGAGCGGCCCCGGCGATAATCCCTCTCATGGAACGCGAATAGGCATTTTGCGGCCTTGGTATACAAATTTCTGTTGAGAGAACTGAATGATTCGAATTGCCATGAATCGAATAGAAGTATTTCATGTTCTGACAAGGATTTGTTTGAATATTTTGTAATCCAAACCTGGGTGACGGCTGGCAATTTTTTTTACAGCAGCAACTGCCGGCAAACTGGACGTCACTACAGCATTTGACATTATGATAATATAAATGTTTTTTGAAATGTCAAATTGGTTTGTATTGCTAAATGTTTCATTTTCATAGGAACACTGTGATATTTAAAACATCAGTTTGTTTTTTTTATTCGCGTTGAAACGCTATCTTTTCCGAAACAACATAATGTTTATCGGAATTATATAATTTTGAATTATTGTGCATAGTATGGTCGCGAAATGTATGGATTACCATTTTTTTTAGATTGTTGGAAGTTAACAACCCAAGAAACTAGAGGAAAATAAGAAGATATTTCTTCCACACCTGCGGTTGAAGCTACTATTGTTATAAGTTGTCTGATCCGTCGCAGGTTCGATATTCGATATCTATTCTGATAGTGAAAATGTTGACATCCATCACTCAATATCTGTCATGCTTCAAATACCATGATTGCACAAGGACCTCATTGTAAGGGGACAACTCTTCATGACTTTCAATTGAAAGTTCCAGGCACAATCGGTCCCAAAAATGGCATAATTTCACGATAACACTGCCTACTATACATCTGAATAGTAATGCCGGTATTCTCCGTTTCCCTTTTGATTTCAGTTTTAGGTAATTCCTAAAAACGGTTATCGGATGTTTATGATGTTAAGATTGCCAGAATGAGAAAAGTTTGATTCAATTCATATGAATTGATTCATTTCAAACCTGCTTTTCAACCCAAGGAATCAAATAAAACCATTACGAACAACAAACCCTTTTACATGCCATAGAAACCCCAAAACTGTTTAATGACAATGTACCGCTCTCGGTAGTATTTGCAACTTTTTTAAACATACTGAAAAAAATCCGGATTAATTATATAATATTATAATTTTGCGTCACTAATTTCAGTATGATTTTCTCCAATTTCCGTTGGTATTGCAAAATTATACTACTGAAATTTTTAATTCAATTACATTGGAACTATATTGCAATAATATTTCGTCCTCATTGCGATCCAGGTGAAATATTACATACATACAAGTGCTTTTGTATACATTTACTGAGTCTTGGATTGGATATCTAAATTGTTAGAACTGAATTCTGTTTTGTGATTGGACAATCGTTTCATCAAATCAGCTGTTCACCATGTGTTTTCCATTTATGCTACATTTTTTGGACACATCAGCGCCCGCATCGGCAGAATTGTTTCCCTATTCAGACTCACTAAGCCACACAGGGATCTCCAAAAGCTCGGACAACACCACAATAAATTTGCATAGTTTTCAGGCAATTACCCAGATCGTGAACAAATCTAGCAGATCAGTGATTTTCAGAAAAGTTTATTGTGTTGATGAAATCATTGGAATTCATGGTTATAATCTCGATTAAAAACGTCGTCATGTCCCACATATAGACTGAGAAATAGCTACAATTATGAATTATGGGCAGTCCAGAAAATTAAGCAATAACGAATTGAATATTTTTTTCGCAGGAGATTATTCTTCAATTCTGCTTCTTGATAACCTATTTCAACAAGGGTGAAGGAAACAATGACAATTTCGTGCGTGGTACTCCCTTTGATTATTTTTTGAGTAAATAGAATTATTCTCCACTCTTACATGGAACAGAAAATTCGAAAAACCAGAGTGAGGAATTGACTTGAAAAAAAAATTCAAAAGTTATATCTTGAACTGATCTAGCATTGAGTTTATAATAGCACTGAAATATCGTTAGAATTCACCTTCTCATCCAGACGATTCTTCTCAAATATCTGATATATCAACGAAAACATCTGTTTCTCCCAGATAGACAAAACAAACGATTAACGCTGAACGTGAGTGGAAGTTTAAATAAGCGCTTCCGTTTCCTAAAGTCTCTTTAATTAAGTATCTGAAACAGAGCGCTATAACCAGCAGCATTTCGTTACGAAAAACCCGTTGGAGCAAAACAAACATTTGAAAACTTTACATAAAGCGCAATACGTCTGGAAGGAATTGCTTCAGTGTACCATTTTCGACTTTCCATTAAAAAAAAGAGAGTGTGCACAGCTGAAAACAAACAATTATCAAGATCCCGTTGAAAGAAAATGAGATATTCAGAAATGATTAATTTATCAACATCCTGGGACGATATGAAAGGAAATTTGTATTTCGTAATGAAATTAGTTTTAATTTGAGATTTTAGATTTGCTCAGAGATCTTTTTTCAATAGAACAGATGAACTTTCGAACTTCTTGCCGAGGAAAGTTTTTACTGGGGTTTACTAACAAAAATTTGAAATTAATGTTAATTCGTATCTCCTTCCCCTTGATTCAAGCGGTGTTCCCTGAACATTAAAGGGCTTCCTTTTCGTATATATATATATATATATATATACGAAAAGGAAGCCCTTTAATGTATATATGCGTAGAGATGAGCAAAAAATGGAAAAACATCATTTTCTCATGATTATGTGGTGTAAAATCGATTAAAACTGTTAATAAACACTGAAATTGTACAAAGATTTTGGAAAACATTTTTATATCTTAAGGAGTACGTGCTAAGAGGTTATTCATGAAAGAGAAACAATTTGAAACAGAGAGGAAACATTTTCGACATTGACAGCTGTCTGTTTTCATCAAAAGAAGTGCCAACCCCTATGGTCTGAAAATCTCAAGGTAAACGCATTGAAGGGAACCTGTTGCGCTTCCTGAGAGCAGTGCTGCCACTCACACCCAATAACATTTTGGAAATATGATCGAGTATAAGTAACAAAAACACCCCAAAACACTAAAAAACGCAGACAAACCTTCACTCCTGGGGGGAGGTACTGATTCCAGTTTATATATATATATATAATGTGTTAGCATGAAGATTCTCACGGACAAAGTATGATGAGTTGTATTTTCGGGTTTCTTTCCGTGTTCTGTGGTTTTGATCCTCTGAAAAATAATTGTCACAATTGGGACTACAAAATGTTGTATATTTGAAAATCTATTCATTCACAAGTTTCGAACACCTCATAATACTCAAAACCCAGTATTTGAATTGAAAATTGATTACCACTAAAACCTAAGCATAGTGAAATAATCCACTCGACATATTGTCGTTAATCATAGAACACACAGTTAATGATGATATCAGTTCAACACTCCCAGAGAATTATATGAATTTCAATGCGTTGACATATTTTCATAAGCGTATTTGATTGCACGCATAACCCCGGTTCATGAATAATTTGTAAGGATCCTAATTAAGGAGTACTATCTGAATTCGCACGGGATGATGTAATTACGTATGCTATACCAATAAAGATAAAATCACGTTGGGGGGGACTGGCGTGAATTAGATTAGCATGAAATGCTTAGGGCTGTTGGTTGTATGTGGTTTGAATTATATGATTACAGTAGCTCTGGAATAAGTAAAGCACACTTGCAATTCATGCGAGGATGGATAAGGTTTCATTTTCTGAACTGAACTAACAGTTTTTGATACTAAATCAATGGGATTGAAAAATTAATATCAATTCGGTAGGCATAACTAATAAAGTTGGGTTCCTCATTACAGTAAATACCTCATGTATAGTAATGTATAGTAGTTTTCACAATAAATGGTATTGACTGAAGGATTATAATAAAACCAATTAGACTCTTAAGTTGTAAAATCCGAGATGCACATCATAAATGTAAAAGGACCGGATTCAGGTGATTTTGTTTCTCAGAGAGGGATTGTAGAATATTACAGCTTACACTTCTTGTTCATTTTAGTCTTTGTATTTCATTGGAAGTGTTCACTTGTGTTACGGCGTGCAATAATTTTATAACATTTATTTGTTATGACAGACATTAATAGCGAAGATTTTATACCCCAACGTACAGAATAGGCAGTATGTGGCGTCCGTGGATAAAAAGTAATAGTGCTTCTTCCGGTGGTTCGTTAAAGAAGAATCACTTATCTTGTGTCCCGAAAATCATTATAAAAAATGTGTATAGTTCCTTACTTCAGCAAGGATATAACGCGGGTGCTGCAGCAAAAGTAACCAGTAATTTGACGAAGGTGCCTCTTACTTCAGTTAGAAGAATTGTTGAAAATTCCATGGAATAAAGAAAAAAGCGTAAAGATTCCGTGTCACAAAAAGTCTAGATGACTGGGAAAAAGATTTGATAAGGCGAAAAATCTACACTATGTACGATGAGCAGTGTGTCCCTACAATCAAAAGTCTGAAACAGCGGCTCATCAATGACGAAACTCACATCAACTGTGCCCTCACTACTCTTTGGCGAGCTCTGTCTGCAATGGGCTTTAAATATAACAAAATTGACAAGAGACAAGTAATAAAGGAATCCACACGTTTGATAAACTGGCGTTCTGAATATATAAATATAATAAGAAAATACCGGTCTGAAAATCGGCCAATACTCTACCTCGACGAGACGTGTTTTGACACGCATGACACCCCTTCCAAAGGATGGTCTGATTCCTCTGATAAGTGTAAAACAAAAGCATCAAATAAAGGGAAGAGAATCACAATATTACACCCAGGATCAGAAAATGGTTGGATCCCAAACGCTATGTGGCTTTCTGCCAAAAATATTAAGGACTCTTGTGTTGATTATCACGAAGATACGACAACAGAGCTTTTTGAAGATTGGTTTAAAAATTGTCTGTTACCCAACATTCCGCCAAACAGCGTTATAGTAATGGACAACGCAAGCTATCATAGTCGACAATTGCAAAAAATTCCTGGCTCAAAGAATACGAAATTGGAGATTCAAAACTTCATGGCTGCAAATGACATATATTTTGAGGAAAATTATACAAAAAAAGAACTTTTACAAGTGCTACAGTCATTTCCTTAAAAAAAAAACGTATGTTTGTGATACAATTGCAGAAGAATTGGGACATGCAGTGTTACGACTACCTCCCTACTACTGCGTGTTCAATCCCATACAGCTTATGTGGCACCAACTTAAATCGAGCGTGCGCGGAAAAAATACTTCTCCGACTTTAAGTGGTAGTGTGGTAGAATTAATTGGGAACTGTATGAATGACATTCCTACCGAGAGTTGGAAAAGTTCTGTTAGTCATGTTATAAATGTTGAAAACTCGTACCTTTCTGTAAAATCAATTGCGCCAATTATAATTAATTTAGATGAGGATAGCGATGATTTTCTACACAATGGGATTAAATCGGGTAGTTTATTGCAGTTAATAAGCCAATACCATTTACTGTGAAAAATACTATAATCAGGAAACATTGGGTATATTTCTATTGAAAGTATTTATTCAACATATACATCAAGCGGCCAAATAATTGCAGAATGTACTTTCGATCAAAATCCTGAACTGGGTCGATTTTCATTTTTGAATGCCGATATTTCAATGAATATTCCGCTGAAGTTACGTCACTGGTTCTGACGTGGTGACGTATTTGAAGGGAAAATAGGGCGTTTGCTTGAATGTGGTTGACAATTTTCTTTTTTGAATGGAAATGGTTCAGACTTCCATTGTCTATATTTTTCACTCTATTGAAACCTGTTGCTAAGAACGAAAGGATAAAAATTCAAATCAAGTGAGAAAATCAAATCAAAATAAATTCTTTGGTCAATAATGAAACTGAGGATCGATTTATCAAAGAAAATAATGTTGTTACAAAAAATCGAGATATCGAATATGAAATATGAGTCAATAAAAATTATATAAAGAAATAAATGAAATAATATTGTGACAAGAAAATTAAGGTATCGGATGTGAAATACAAAAAAAATGTGAATAAAGAAATAAATGAAATATTATGAAGAAATGTTGAAACCAAGTTTCCCATTTATTTCTTTATATAATTTTTTTACTCATATTTTATATTCGATATCTTGATTTTTGTAACAACATTATTTTCTTTTTCAATGTCATACTTGACAGAAAAATAATATTTTGATTTGATTTTCTCACTTGATTTGTATTTTTATCCTTTCGTTCTTAGCAACAGGTTTCCAAGTCCGAACCATTACCATTCAGCAGGATAACGAATTCAGTAAAAGGCCCAGTAATTTGTACTGGGTGAAGAACCATTTATATTTCATTTCAGTTAGAATATTGGATATTAATATTTTTCGAATGGCAACCTTCTTCAGCAGAAATCATTCAAAGCGAAAAAGTGGTACAACAGATAGCTACACAAGTAATCATAATATACTCTTCGAAGGTACCTTCATGAAAGATGACTCCTGAAAAAAAAAACAATTGATATGATAGAGATAGAGCACTGAATCACTAACCTGCTAGATCAGTCAGGGAGACTAGACCAGTAGTGGGCGCATAAAAAATCAAATTTAGTGTTTTCTTTTGTGTACCTGCGGTCAAGGGATTTTATTGAATTATGATACACTCATGTGTATTTTGCTAGGAAAAATTTCGAAAATCATGGAAGTGCAGCACACATCGTAACCGATTGAGCTTGGATATAACCCCCGAATATCCCTCTAACATTGATAAATGGTACATAATTTTATCACGCCTTTGGCGTCGGGTCTTCGCCAGATAAGGTGCTTTCAAAACTGATAACATTGTTTCGCTAATTATCAGTATTCTTGAGATATAACAGCTGAAAACAGTTTTCATATTTGAATTCGGTATGCCTAAAAAACTCATTTTCGGAAATTGCTTCCAAGAAATATCAAAAATGAAGATTTGGAGTTGAGATATTACATATTATTCATTCCATCTTGGCAAAGAAATAATGACGAATATGCCCAGCCACATCTGTGAAGTATAATAAGATGAAAAAAAAACATTTTATATGTTCACTGTGTTGAAATTTATTCCTAGTAGGTGTTTTTTCTTTCGTCGTGGTCTGCACTTTCAGTGTGCAACTGGAAAAGTAGTTGAGTTTGTGCCAGGATGGATTGAGTGGAAGAACAGCGTGCAAACTCCGGTCTGCACAGCTGAACTTCGCCCTTTCAATGTAACATTGTCGATATCAGAAAGGCTCCTACAAAAATGAATGAAGAGTAATATTATTATTATTAATGAGCTATAACAAAATTGAATTCTTTTCACGAGTTATGATGATTTTCATGTGAGGGATATACTAACTAATTGGTTTGATCTTCTGCTACTGCCCAATTCCCTAAATTGGTCTTGCAGATTGTGATTTCATGCTTCACCATACCAATGGATCCTTTGAAGGTAAGTAATCTTCGGTTAGCTCACACAAAAATCTTGATTTATTCATTTTCAGTGTTTTTTTATGGAAGAGGGTAGGTGCTTCGTTTAGATTTAAACTATTCCAGCACTGAATCTCACTGATGCTGTTATTAAATAAAAACAAATTCCCATCACTAAATGAATTAATAAAAATGAATCATATTTCCATTTGGAATATGATCGATCACGTCACTACGGTCTAAACCAGAATATAAATTGAAATATTGGCATTTAATAATTAAATAACAGTAATTTTCGTTTCATGATTTAGTTGTTCACGGTAGCTATTAGCTGCTCCATTGTCACGGGCAAAACTTATTGAAAGTTCACATAAAAAAATAATAATATAATTTATTTCTAGGTAGTGATAGCCGGAGTTTTCTGATGATTACAAAAAAATTACTTCGAAATACGAAAATATACTGCCCAAGACATAAAACTTGAAAGCAAGCTACCACCTATCGAAATTTTTTCATTTACTGAATGAGAAGACATTCTTTAGAACAAAGGAAGTTATGACCTGGACGTTTCTGATCGAATGTTCAATTCATTGCATTACTTCTTTTATATAATTATACTTGGAAAATGTTTGATTTGAAGTACGTTTTTTTCAAACTCTCAATAATGAAATACCAAATGCTCATCATTTCGTGAATTATTTTGCGGCAAGGAGATCCCCATGATGACAAGTAATAATGTAAATCAGTAAAGTATTGATATGTTTGAAAATTTTGATGTATTCCACATATAGACTACAGCCAATAAAAATCCTAGGTTTCAACTTACCCACCATAAACCATATTCAGAACGATGCTGCTATATAAAAAATAGCCCATGCAGTAGAATGTCGTTTAGTGGAGAATGGTATAATTCACTTGATACAAGGAAAACCAGGATTATCTATCCAAGAATGAAAAATAACAATTGACGATAAAATGTTTTCTCACGGCTTCCTTCCAGATGAAATATACTGGAAAACTATACACGAATAACCTACTGCAGTACACATTGAATTGTAACCGGAGCAATGATAATTTTTTTAACTTCATGAAATTCTGGCTACTCAATATATTTTTTTTAGTGTGGCACTAGGTTTTTCGAGATTATTCGTGTTATTCAGCTGAGAAATCTTGAATATTATATTATATTTCGAAAAAAAGTTCCTCCCTCAATTGATGCTTAAGATTTTTCAGTGATGATTTTATGAAAGGTAGTGCTGAATCTGCATGAAAAAATTCTTTTCATTCAAATTGATCTCTATTACGATTCGAGAAATATGTCGATTTTCATATAAAAACATTTCAAAATTTGACCTCTTTGATATGATCGCCCGTCAAGGATCACTCCTTTTGTCTGAACTGGCAGACTGTTGCATCACTGCTCCACTACATATATACTTGATTTTTCACATATCGATATCTTGCTCTACATGTTGGCATTTTGTTGCTAAATGAGACTGAATGCCACACAAACACAAATTTTATCGAAAATAGCACTAAAAAACATATGAGAATAGTTATTTGTTTTACTGGGCAGCAAAGTAGTAGATTGACTGCCGCGGCTGATAGTTCGACTAGGAACATAATTTTTTCCGATTTTTTATTATAATATATGTATGTAACATTTTGTATTAGCAAATTATTACAATTCTCACAATCTTTTTATTTTACATGTAGTGATTAATTCAAACAAAATTTGATAGAAAACGCAAGTGTTGGAATGGTTGGATGTCATGGAAATGTGTTTGTTTATAGTAATTATAGTTTGATAACTTCATGGATAGTGATAACGATTTAGGAGTACTTACTCCTCCAAGCACACATCAATCAGCAGAGTATTACTTTTGCTGCCTGGGCGGGAAAAGTGATACTTTGCTGACTGATATGTGTCTGCAAAATAATTATTTGCTGTCAATCGGAGGAAGAACAAATACGCTGATCTGTTTGTAACGTCACCTTTATATCAATTAGTTTTCTCAGACGAGTCAATGAACAAGAATCTATGGAAACACTATTCGTGTACGGAGAACAATATGAACAAATACTCCCACATTCCAACTTTGAAAGTCTACATATTACAAACAGTATACGAAAAGAATGCCTTTGTATGAATTCTTCTGAGTATGTTAATTACTCAGAAGGGCGCTTTCAATCTGATCAGCCCCTGACGATGACAGTAATCAAAAGGACCAATTTTCGAGAGGTTATTAATCGGCTTGATTTTTGCATGGTTCTTCATCAGAAATAGTTCAGTGGAGTGACTGAAAAGAAATATCAATAACTAGTTTTCTGGTGGATGTCTACCTAATAGCAGAGATTGAACAATGGAAGTGGTGGAGCAAGGAAAAAATAAGACCAATAAGAAATAGTATGAAACTAAATTTGTTAATAGTTTCCCAGAAAGAAAGGGGTCAACTCTTACCCTAATCAACCCTTCTGGTATTATCTGCTATGAGTATAGCAAGAGGCTATTTTCCGCATGGTGGTTCAAACATATTCAGTGTTTCGACACACTCATCAAAAATGTTTCAAGGATCTCGGTCCGATCTGAGAGGAAAATATGCCAACAAATATGAACGTCATGTGAGAACAACACTTATTTATTGAAAAATGCGTTAACAGAACTCTTCTCGCTAATGATGACTAGGTATTTACTACTTTGGAATTTATTGAGGTTTTTTGTTTAGCGAAACTCTCATCACTTTGTTCATCCAAGCAGATATTTAATTTATCTCATAATGAATACAGGAAAGAGGAAATTTCAGTTGTTCTGACGCATCCACGATGCAACGTTGTTTCCACTTTATTATGTTCACTTTTGCTTTGAACATTAGTTTATGAAAATAAGTTTTATATCAGTATTTCGTGGTCTGGAAAATAGGCTATTCATGAAGAATGAAATGAGACAGGTTGAAGAGAAAGGAATGAAAACAAGCGTAATATGAATATGGTTATTAATCTGTGATCTCATGATCATGACAAATGGACACAATAAATTGAATTGAACTGGCCGATACTTGATGAAAATCCATATTAACAAAAAATATATTACAGTTTCCTGTATGATTTTCACTCACAATGGGTTTAGAAAACCGCGACACGTGTTTCGCTATTACAATAGCTTCTTCAAGCAAGATAAAATCTTGCTTGAAGAAGCTATTGTAATAGCGAAACACGCGTCGCGGTTTTGTAAACCCATTGTGAGTGAAAATCATACAGGAAACTGTAATATATTTTTTGGACACAATAAAGACTTAAATTATGCTGTCAGATACTGGGTGGTGTGAGTGACAATAAGGTTTATACTTATAGCATTCACTCCAAGTTACTAGTTCAAACTTGCCAGTAAGAGCTATAAGTACTGGGAAATTTCAGATATAGCTCATGCTTATATGTTCATTAAATGAAAGATATCAGAATAATCACAATCAACTTTTCGCTTTATCCATGAGCAAGGCCATGATAACGGTATACCGTTTGATATTTTGTAATATAATATTGTCGAAGCATCGCAATGAGCGGCCTGTAGATTTTGTAGTTTAAATTTCAAATTTCTAGCATATGCTGCCTACCTATTATCCACACCGAATGAATTATTTGCTGGAAAAATGAGTATAAACTCAGAAGATCAAGCTGTTATCACTTCAACCCAGAGTTTGTAATTCATACCAATGCAAGTTCGATTTCGAAATATCTAGCTCTAAGTACAAATTAAAATTACATTTGTACTACTCATACAACCTGTAAAAGGATTTTTTTGGTAACTCATAATAACCGAGCACTAGTCAACAATCTGCCGATAAATTGCTCACCCATTTCAATATTTTCAACTGAAATTAACAATACTCTTGGATAATACCATAAGGCAGACAATCTTTTGGAAACCTCAAATGGAAGTTCGCTTGGCGGTCGAATCAGCAAGAGCTCTCGTATTTAATTCAATTTCCTCACTGTCCATTTGCAGAAGGTTGGCGCCAAGAACCCAGCAGAATTTTTCTGACTGGCTCTATGCAATAGACGAACGTTGGTCACTACTAGATAACATACAACAGAGAAGTTGAAATAGCAAATTCGCTACCGAAAGATTCAGTAAGTTACCTCAGAGCGCTACGGCACTCTGAGAACATTAGTCATCACTTGTCCGTATAAGGCCTCTGCCATCTGGGCAGACTCGTGAGAGGGTGACAATGGGGAAATGGGAAAAATTTCAACTCTAGAAAGTAATTGGATTTTGCTTTATCGCTATAGTTGTCAACTATTCCTGCCCTGGAATAATTTCAGTCAATTGTAATTATTGACCCAGAAGTTAGCGAGTCGTGGCAAATCCGGTTTCAGTGGCAGTAAATGCGATTTATGGTTCAAATACCAAACGCCATCGACTTCAGGTTTCATATAATAAAAGTTCATACAAATCAGTACGATTCATTCGAATGTATTTGTCATCCTCATTTTCTTAATTTTCGTTGCATTATAAGCTTTTTCAATTTTATTATTGAAGTAAGACACGGCAAATATTGTTGCTCCTCTTCTTTCTGAAGTAATTATCTGAATTTTCTAAAATTGCCATGAAACGTTACTGGCGGTATTCCGTCGTCAATGAAAAAAAAAAAAAACGAACATATGACGAAGATCGATTGGTGGTTACTGAATACCAACATGGAAGACTTCGATTATTATGGTGGTATGGCTCCTATCAGGGCCAAAATAATTTTGATATTCAAAATTAAAAAATCATATATATATGTACTATAACACAGAGCGTTCAAACTGTTTTTACTTGAAGTCCACCCGGTCCCTTATTCTACGTCCGAGAAACACTTGCATAAAAGAAAAAACGTGGTGACAATATCCGCACGTGAAAATCCTGATACAAGACATCAATATTGATAACTGAAATTTAGTTGAATAATTGAATAATGGGTTCATCTAATATGAGATATCAACCTACACCTCGTCTCAATCGAATTCCTTGAAAGTGGTGTATTTGGGGTGCGTCTTCCTACGTCAAATTCTTCCGACGGCTAATTCTTTCTATGTCGAATTCTTCCAATTGCCTATTCCTTTTACGTCGAATCTGAATCGAATCCTATTGCCTGAATAAAAAAGAATTCTCATTATCGAGTTTACATAGCACGTCAAATTCTCCCTTCGTCGAATACATCTTATGGCAAATTTTTCACTATGGGAAGTATGGTCCATCATCCGAAACATTCGTGTTTTGACGATGTTAGTGAAGGAGATGATATTCGGGGTTGATAGAATTTGACGCAGGAGAAATGCGCCGTAGGAAGAATGACCCGTATGAAGAATGACCCGTATATTTGGGGTACTTCAAAAGTAGTAAAGTACTGAATCTAATGGAAATATCATTGCTAAAAACTGTACTGAATTAGATTTGAGTCTCTGAAGCGTACAAGAACGTTTAACAGTCGAACAATCTACCACTTGATATAAAAGAAAACAAGTTCCTTCCATAATGGTTGAAGGAATCGCAAAATTTCTCCACTCCTCAATAGAAAGACCTTTTATCTACTTTTTGTTGGTGAGATGACGACCTCTTAGGAACGTCAACACTCAGAAAGCCAATACCTGTACCAACTAATGATTGAAGAGGTCTGACCGATTCCTAGCACGGGCGAGGATAAGGAGTAAAGCCTCCTGTGTCAGTTACGTGAGCGAACTCAATTTGAACTCAACAGTCATCTCAATGTCCACATTGAAGCATTTGGTTTTGGAGGAAAATATATTCTTTATTCTCTTTTCTGTTATTCAAGAATGAGATTCAAAAAAAAGCTTACCCAATTGGGAATGAACGAGAATATCTGCTGTGATTAATTCCTGATGATGACGGGAAACCATTTTTGGCAACAGTAAAAACAAAAGGAAAATAATAATAACTTGATGATTTGTTTCCAAGAATTTTGTCTCCCAAAATGGGTCGTTTCAATGGAAGAAATACTCGAACCATATCGAACACACTAAACGGCAATCTTTCTTTTCTCTTCGAGTTGCTTCTCAAAAAATATCGAAAAGGTATAAAATGCACTCGAAAGTGGGGAAGAGTGCACCACATCAAAAATTAAACTAGAACTTCTCATTGAATCATTCACCAATGTATTGATTGAAAGCGTAGAAAAACATTTGGTGTCTCAACCTTCCTTCACAATCCAGAAAAATCATGTTAATTTGACAGAATATGCATTTTTCACTTCCTTACTGGAAAACTGGATTTTCGACTCCTAGAAGGGAAAATGGATTTTTTCTCCCGCCTGTAGGAATGAAACATGATTCAACAATCAATTATTGAAAAACTTTCAACTGGGATATAGCGAAAAATAAAAATTCGTTGCCTCAGATATCACAAACAGAGTGTCAGAAAAGTGAGCTACATACAACAACCATAAGTATTCGATAATTATTAGTTCTGGTATTTTTTTGATAGGCAAATTTGAGTAAAACGAGAAGTTGCTGACAAATAGAACGTGTACCACTCAGAAGGAACTGTTTTTTCATTTTTTATTGACGCAGCAACTTTCTGGGGTAGTTTAAAAATAATTTGCCCTTCTACACTTGTATAAATTCCAATATTGATTATCATTTTTCCAGATACTAAGAAGAAAAAATATTATTCACTATTCCAAGAAGAACAGGAATTTTTCCGAAATATAGCCTTCTTTCCTTTTACGCAAGATCCGTCAAATCTTCACTTAAAAGTTCTGTCGTCTATTTGAGTTTTTGTATCAAGATCAACCAAACAGTTGAAGTTATTCTATTTCTTTGTTGTTAGTCTTGGGACCTATCGGATGTCCTTTTTGTACGACGCGACGTTCACGGTGAAGAACTACTGAAGTGCTTTCCGAACTTCTAATATTCGAGAATAATACCAATGTATGTTTTCTCAGCGTTCGTTTCCACGGTGTTAGCTGAACGGTACATGATTCTTCTACCCATTTGAGTTATCAAAACATCATTTCAATATTCTAAAGAGTCGTGAAATAATTATGATGCATCTCAAATAAGCAGTTATATTCAACATAGACCTGCCACGTTCAGTACCGAAGGAAGATTCTATAACAATCAATCTAGTGGTATGAAAACCATTACCACCTGGACCAATAATAGTACTCAATAAAATGGATGTGAGACATAGATGCAGGTCGAATATTGGAAATTGCCGTTCAGCAAGGAATAAAAACGACTGTAATTTTGCGGGTTACCTCAATATGAAATGGAGCCCTAACAATAGTAAGAAAACCGTCTCACTCCACAATATGTGTCAACAAAAATTTTCAGATACAAATATGGACTCAACGAATAATCATATTGTTTTTTCTGTTTGTACTATTTTCCACTTTGAAATAACTGTATGAATAGTAACGTTGATAAGAATCTTCAGTTATTCTCGATGATAATCAGAAAATAATTCTTCCATTGAGGGAGAAACATAGATTATGGAAGAACTATACGAATTGAATGTGTCCCTAACTTTTGGCTCATGTTTCGACTGCATGTTCTCATTAGGATCGATGATAAAACTAACATTCGAATCATCCTTGTTGATTGAAATGCAAAACTCTTTGGAGTTAGGAATTCATGTAGAAATGTGACTAGGGACTCAAATCGTTCCACACGCCTTTGTCTAGTCGACTAGCCTATTCGACAAATAATAAAAAACGATTTCTATGACATATTGAATATTTTTATTATGCACCCTGGAATATTGAATGTTTGAATTGGATAGACACACAAAAAACATGAGTTGTTTTTTATTTTTCGATCATTTTGACTACATAAAATCTTTATTGGAAAATATCACGGAAATGCTCTTGTAGTCATTTTTGCAGTAATGGACAAGAATTGGAGTGCTGTCATCCCAGTCACCGAGTCAGTTTGAATTTAAAATATATTATTCTAATCATTCTGACAAGTGTCTATCACCTCAAAGTTTGCTTTATGCGATTGAACTATGTTTTACTAAAACAGTTCAGATAAATTGAATTGAAGTGAAGATTTTCTGTACCTACCGATTTAGGTCAAACTTGAAACAACTTTTCGCCACAACGATATAGTACTTCTCCCGAATCCGGCCAGAAGATTGAAAAAAATCAGCATTTCAATGATTGTTATAGGGTTATAATGAAGTTACATTTAATGATACTTTGAAGAATGAGTTTTATACACGGCATTGATGATCCTTATCCATGATTATAACAGCAGGAGGCGAATTGACTATTACGGTGAAGATATAATTTGTGACATTATTATCGACACTACGTGTATCAAATTATGGAAAAGTTTCAGAATCCTGGATTGCGTCCAATTTCCACAAAAATTTTGGAGAACGTTTAAAAAGGCTCAAGATGAATAAAAAAAATAGAAAATTTGGCGCGGAAACCATGAAAAAGTCATTTTTTCGAAAAAAAAAAGTTTATAAGCACTCAATCCAGATTCCGAAATTTTACTCTGAACTGTTATTTTGTCAGTGTACATACCCGATTTTCCGATAGAACATTATTCACACACACCATTCTTTGAATTTATATAGAAAATGTGCCCATATATCCTCCAAGTGAAGATTTTTATTTTACTTCAAGGTGGTGAGAAGCAGACAAAGCAATATGGTTTATAGTTTGTACCGTCATTTTGACAGCTCTAGACTGTTTCGAATCTCAAACAACGTTGCCAAATTGAAAAATCAAGTACTTATATCTAATGTAGCCAAAACTACTCAACTCGCGTAAAACGTAATACTTTCATTAAATCTATCCCAACCAAACCTAACTAAATTTGCGAAAAACAAATGTTTTTATTAAATCGATCTCAACCAAACCTAACTAACCTGACTTGACCTAACACATTCATTGTGGACCTATCAACAAGAATCATTCAAATATGAAATTGTTGAATATAATTCACAATCTGACAACGTCGCTCCAATTCAATCGAGGCCGAAATTAATACAGCTAATTGGAAATCTGCAAAGAATGAACGTTATAAATGAACATTCGGGTGATATTTCTTGCAGAAAAATATATATTTTCTTACAGAAAATGGTAAGTAAAGTGACAAATCAAAAGTGATTTTTTCGTTACATAACCTGAAATTTCACCCTTTTTTCTTTTTGAAAAGGAACTTGCTGTGGTTTCTGCGCCGAATTTTTGTACTTTTCATTCATTTTTAGATATTCTGAAGCTCCCCTAACAATTTTATCGAAATCCGATGCAATCCAGCATTCTGAAACTTCACCCAAATTATTTTCTTCACTTCCACTGGCGGCCGCAATTAATTTACAAGCATTGTAAGTGGTTGATTCCGTTACAGCTGCCAGGATCGTAGGAGTAGAAAAAGTGCAGTACGCGACTCGGGGATAAGGCCAATTACGTGCACTCTACCGCACTCAGCCGACACTCACAATTTTTCGCTCGTGCTTAACTGGTACTAAACCCCCTCGTTACGTTACATAGTATTTAATACACAAAATGATGAAAATCCAAAATTATACAGACAAAAAACCAATATGAACCACTCAACCTCGTCTATATCAATATTCAGGTTTTAATGTTAATGGCAGCACCATTCGATTTTGATCTTGTTAGGCGACGCTGGTGAAATTTGGAGTCAAATTCTACCAATTCTGTTCATGATATTGAGTAACTCTTAATTTTCTTGGATTTGGAAAAACAAAAATGAAAGAGAAGCTTGCTGAAATGTTAAATTATTAATGAATGAATTAATTAAAACAGGGGTTATGATATTTTTTATATATGCAGATTCACACGAAAGGGAAGCCCTGTAATGTTCAAAGAACACCGCTTGAATCAAGTACGAATTAACATTGACTTCGAATTTTTGAAGTTTGTAAGCCTCAGGGAAAACCTCTCTCGGCAAGGAATTCCAAAGTTCAGCTGTTCTATTGAAAAAAGATCCCTGAGCAAGAGAAGTTCGACAGGTCTCCAAGCTCACGATAGAGGGGGGAAAATTCTGTAGTCGTCGAGTCATCCATGTAGATATTGCCAAGGGCGGAACGATTGATAACAATTCAGAGGGCCACCGACCGTGAAAAAATCCATAGATGAGAGACAAGTCTCCGACCCTTCTACGATGCTCAATGAAGTGAGCGAGTCTGTGAGCGAAGAATCACCAACAAGACGCATTGCCTTCCTTTGAATAGAATCGAGAAGCTTCGATGAATGTTTTGTTGCCGAACTCCATACATGAGAACTTTTTGAAAAACTATACAAAAACTTGCCAAATGACGGTTGACATTAAAATACATGCCGGTAAAATAGAACACAATTTTGCATACACTGGTAGAATATTTCAGTACAATATTTACCTATTTATGCATAAGAGTCTGATATTTCATCGGTGAAATCAGATTCTTCTTATGAAAAAATGATACATTTGTTTCGTTTGCTGTGAAGTTGCAATTTTCACAATACCATTCATTGATATTTCATCATCGATATTATCAAGCGATAGTCCATATTGCTGATAGACAGTGATATTCAGATATACTTCAATGACACCATCACATTTCATAATTTCTCGTTTTTCATAGCGAAAGAATGATTGGAGTGCGATAAGAGCCTCAGTTTACAACTAGCGAACTCTTTTCTATTGAAACCCGTAACAAAAATCAGATGTGAGATGCCATTATTAGAAAAAAAATTGAACGAATGGCTCGCACATGGCACATATATTTCACGAGATTAAGTTTTACTACAGTCAGCTGTGGATATTGAATCTTTTTCAGTTGGGTCCCACCCGATAAGATGCATGCGCTTAATCAACATCCACCGCCCTCTTTCCTGAACATTTGTTTTCTATTGTTTTATTGTATATGAGGGTGCATAAGAGAATATTCGACATTTTTGGATCTCACTTCACAGGAACGATATTGATTGAGCATTCGTAATGCAAGAATTATTAGGGTCACTAGATATGAATATGCTACGCTTTTCTCAGATACGGACAAAATTCTTGTTCTCCCCACTATGCCTCAGAATTGGCTCATCAAAATGAGCTAGTTTTTTCAAACAAATAGACCATACATATTGCCCGTACCTTAGGTAAGGAGAGCGTGCGAAGAAATACTTCACTTATCGTCAGCATCTGATGATCCACAAGGCTCAGACACGTTCTGCCTTGTTGGTGATTCTTTGTTCAAAGACTCGCTCACGATGAAGCATCGTAGAAGGATTGGAGACTTGTCTCTCTTCTTTAGATATTTTTACGGTCGGTGCTCTTCTGAATTGTTATCAATCGTTCCACCCTTGGTAGTATCTACACGGATGACCCGACGAGTACAGAATTCCCATCCCTTCATTGAGAGCTTTGAGACCTGTCGAACTTCTCTTGCTCGGGGATTATTTTTCAAAAGAACAGTTGAACTTTGGAATTCCTTGTCGAAAGAGATTTTTCCCGAGGCTTAAAACTTCAAGAATTCAAAGTGAATGTTAATTCATATCTCCTGTCCCTTGATTCACGCGGTGTTCTTCGAAGATGACAGGGCTTTCTTTCGTGTTAATCTGCATATATAAACAAATATCTAGTGTCCTAATGAATTACTCTCGATTTAAACATCTGTCATCCGACACATTCAGTGCTACGCGATATCAGTTTGATCTCTTTAGACAATATTCACTATTATACCGAAGGTTCCAATCTAACCAATTAAACGAATTATCACATATCTGAAACAACGTAAGTGGCTTCATTTAGACTGATTTACTATCACACTTTACCGTTGCTGTTTTTCAAAACCAGCGGAACGTGTCAATTTTACAATGTAATTGCAACTGCGATTTTTTGTAGAAGAATTGAAATATATTTGGATAAGAAATGCATTTATTAACACTATAGGAACAAAAAAAAATGCTGCAATCATGAAGTTTCACTACTCAAACTAGTCGATTCTACGTGGTTACTTGACTTCGAATCTTTTAAAGGTCGCTCATTGGAAAGAGAAGCACTTTCAATATTTTCCTTAGAAGAAAAATGTGATAGACTCGTCAAAATAAAGTTAGGAATTTAAAAAATTACTGTAATCAATTTTTCGTTCAGATCACGTACTATGGATTATTATTCCTTACATAAGGGGTTTTCAGTCGTCTTAGCTGAGATGTCGTCCTACAGAAACAAGAGATATACTGTAATTGAAACAATGACATCTGCGATGTGGGTCCCGAATCCCGATGAATTTGGAAGCGATTAGAATAATCATCAGTGACGTGATTGTGGCGATTCAAATGGTAATTTAAGCGCATATGCTGTGACATATATGTTTGCCCAACTGAGCTGGTCAATATGACTTAATTGATCGGTCATAATTAATTTATCCGCAATTTGCAGAGCATATGCAAATGGATGCCGAATTTCGAAGAATCAATTCAGTGAATGAGATTGAAAACAATCCCAGCTATAAAGCGAAATATTGACGTTGTTCAGCTATAACGATAGAAGAACACTATTCCGGCCATATTACATTGAAGCTAATATTGAAAGCTTGCATTTTGATTTTAATAATCATATTGGGATCAAATCTTTGTATCTTATATTGTCAACCTTGAACTATAAATTCATATTTCGTTGTTTGTTTTCATCGTATTACTTGAGGAAGAAAAATGTTTGGTGAGTGGGAATTAAATATATCACCAAATAAAAAAGTTGTAAACTAACAACTGCTCCTGATTATTCATCTGTACGTAGCAGCAGCAGAGGTTGAATTAGAACTTATAAAATGAAAGTTTATAGCTATAATAACTCTAGTATTCCCTTGTTGTTATAGTGGGTGATAATTGATATCAAAATCATTGTATACGGCGCAAATCAATTATTTTTGAAGTTAGGAATTTGGCAATCAGAATAAAAGTAAAGTTCAATGAGGCCAATATTCTCAGGAATGAAACAATTACTAGTACCATCCGGTTCGGCCGGGTGCAAATTTTCAAATTGAACCCTGTTGGCTTTTATAGACCTTACGACAAAACGTGGAGATATTTTTTCAGCTGTATAACATGAGTCAATGGCGTCGTAGTCGATGCCACTAAAGATGAGGTAAGTGAGATATCTACCTAGCCATTTTCACAAAAGACCAGCAAAAATGTCTCAAGACAATCGTATATATTTTCATTTCGGAGAAAGCGATTCATCACTCTTCCAGTCGCAGAAGTACAATGTATCCGTGTGTGGAAACAGCAAAAAGAAAATTATTTAATCTTTTCCAGTAACTACCCACCGAGTGGAACACAATTCAAATGAATAATAGCTTTATTGCTAGACCTACGCTTCGTGCAATATTTCACAGAACAGAGCCAAATTACTGGGGTGTAGAAAATAAATAGCTCACAATTTAAACTTAAGAATTCGTAGTTCGTAGCACTGACATTCGTTCTTCTGCAGGAACACTGAAATGAACATCTTAACAATGGCTTAAACTCTAATAATGGTAACTGTTTGGTATCGGTAACATATTTGAGATCTATTACTAGAAACATCAACATTCCAATCATATGAAGATTCCTTCGTTCCAGTTCTATAGAGTGAGTCAATTTTTACATGAAGGATAATTTGAAATGGAGCGAAGTTAACACTTGTTTTCTCTATTAGTCCTCTCGAATTGAATGAAACTTAGTTGAAGTGGGGTAGTACTACTAATTTTGTGCCCACATCTTTTTCCAGAGATTATTGAAAAAAAATTGTATATTGTACAGCATTGCTCTCATTTCAATCGATATAATTTCGATTAGTGCTATGCTTGAATTCTATGATAGCTTCAATCCCAACAGAATAGTTGTAACATATATGGATGATTTTTCGATAGTCAACTATGATTGGAGGTTCATACCAGAAGTCGGGAACTCATTTTGGCTGAATATTTGGCGCCCTCAGGTAAATCTGAAAATATCTACTTTTCATCACCACATACTTGATTATTAATGGGATGCGTAGTATAACCTATTATAAAAGTGATCTGAAAGAAAACTATCAATTTTCGGTGCATTTTTTATTCTGTATTGACAGATATTTTTTCAGCTTCACTTTTCACAAGAAAAAGTCACGTATATATGCATGAAGAAGTCTGCATGAATTGTGAAACTGGGATTCCTGTGGCGTTTTCCCCCAAACAAAAAGAGAATGTAATGAGAATTTTCACGAATCTGTCACACAATTATTTCACCTATACAATGAGATCTGGCCGTTCATTTCTGCAGGTATATTTTTTGAATGAAACCTGTTATCAATGAACGATCAATGCATTACTCTTCGAGTGCGTGAGAAAATTAGAATTTGTGATAGTTACTCGTTTGAACCACAGTATTAAGTTTCGAAAACATTTTTGATCGTACCTACATGTTTTGGAACGTGTCTTTATATATGGCATATTTCACCTTGCAGCCTGCATCATAAAACGACCGATTGGTAAGCATGTTCTCTGTCGCCATATTTTTTTACCATCTGCCCTTCTTTCAATAACGACAAAATTAGTGAGAGAGAATGACTGACTGTTTGAATACATGTGTCCGAAAAAGCCTCCTTCGATATTTTCCAATTCTAACCGATCAGGTAAATAATTTTAAATGTGTACAGTATTGTGTTATTAAATTTAAATCACGAAAATGAATCTCGGTTCTCAATATAAAGTATAGTAATACAAAATATATGCCTGGTCGAATGAAAATCGTATTGTTTCTACATCATGATGAAATCTGTTGAATTTACAGTTTGGCAGATTTTTTTCCAATTTTCTACAGGAACATATTAGTCAAGGGTATAATACAGATTCAAGATTGTATTTGTGAAATCATTGTTAGGCAAGAATATAATTACATTATCAGGTAATATTCTCACTAGTCGGTTCAACAAGATATTCAAAAACGTGAAACATGGATAACCTATGCAAAGAATTGATGAAGAGTCTGGGTTCATGGAACAAACATGTTTCAATATGAAACATGTTTCGAGCACATGGAATAAATTATATAATACGCATCATAAGTATTATGCTCGATATTGATATGTTTTTTGACAAATCCTTGATACAAGTACTTTTGAATTCGTCAGTGAATATCTGGAATAAATAGTGCACTGTTACTGTTGTCCTTTCAAAGAATTGAAGAGGGATTTACATTTTCCGTCAACCAGAATTGCATAGAGATTGAAATTCACCTGATTTACTGACAATCTATCATTATTTTATATACACGAACATTAACACAACATACTTTAAATTTGACACTTGATATCGAATATGACTCAGACGTTTACGTAAGTCCATTCTATGTGCATGGAAATTGTCAATGCTAGGCTCATTTATGGAACCATCCACATTATGATTCAACGGAAAATAATACAGGGCCTGTAGCTGGGGAGATATTCCTGAAGAGACAACTTACAAATATATAATCCAATAATATTACGAGGAAAATGTTTCTGTGGGAAGCTCAAATTGCAATTATTTTTAGTAGATTTGTGCCATAATCATGTTCTTGCCATACAAACATTTACACATCAGGAAATATACCCAAGAAATAACTGGGCTGAAAGACAATTTATTCAGCAGTGAGGTAGAGTTGTACACAGGCCTGACATCAGAAAGGAGAAAATTTTACTCTAAGTGAAATTTAAAGTGAGGAAACTAGTGAGTTCTTCGATATTTGTTAATATAATTTGAATATTAAAAAACAAATCTCCGGTTCCCATCACAAATGGGTTTAGTTTTCATTAAGAAGTCAAACCGAGTTGATTATTTCGAAATTGTTATAATAAAGTCGTTCTTCCTTATCGGGTTATGCAGATGAAAGTTCCAACGAAATTATCTCATGTATAGTTTTCGATAGTTTTCATTTGACTGACTTTATTCTGATTGAAATACTAGGTGAGAGTCCATGTATGATAGTTCCAGAAAAATTGTATTGTGCCATTATTGATCAAGCTCCCGACTCCTAGTGCTTCAATGTTTTCTAGTTAAAGTACAGTAGATTACTAATGTCTTTTTACACGCATCACTGATCAAAACAGTAATCAGAACTCAATAAAGATTTTTAGTCATTTGTGACCACTGAACAAGGGTCACTCTAAACGATTGTCTACTAGTATTTAAATAGATATTCACTGGTTTTCAGCGTGGAATCTCCACATTCTCTCATCAACATTTAACAAATGAATATGAGTTATAATATACAATTTCTACACCCAGCAACAAATGGGAAGAATATCTGTTTATACGTTGATTGCAGAAGAAAACTAGACTACGTATTATTTGGCAGTATTTTCTAGTGATAGTCGGAGATGAATGATTTGAAATATGGTGGTATCGACTTACTGATAGTGCTTCCCGATTTCATGTAACAAACAAGTTCAACAAAATTTCGTTTCAACAAACACCAAAAACCATTTTGTGATGCTTGGTTGATGAAAAACCTACCCACTGAAATTATTCGACCAGCAAAATAAAGGAGTGTTTTCATTTATATCTGTAGTTATTACCCAACAAAAAAGTACTTTCGTTAATAGTAGAGAAAAATCACGGGTAGAACAGCTCTTCCATCGAGTCTTTCGCCTGGATTATCTTCACCCTCAGATGCGCAATGAAACCGTATGGAGGTACAGCACATATGAAATTTATATCTTCGTTAATGAAATGTTGACTTATTGAAATTATAATTCATGTCGGGGTGAAATGTACTTTGATTTCAGATTCACAATAATGTCTGTAATTGCAAACTCAGTTACCAAATAAATATTCAATTTTGCAGGGTGACTCTCCGGGAACTGGGTCGATACATATTTTCAAAAGTATCAGTTGTAAAATTGTGAAAATCAAGCAGTATGTGATTGACATTAGGCCCAGCTCGTCTAAAATGGTTTCGAGATCCGAACACTTCCGATTAAAACCAAAGTGGGTTCCAACTTACTTTTTTTAATGGAGTATTTTATTGCAGATTCATATTCTACATCAAATTATAGAACTGTTTCATATTACACACTTTTCGACTATTTTGAAAATTTTTGGAAATTTTCTTCTACTTTTGTCACTTTCAGTTGAAACTTTTTTTTTGTATTGTAGAAGTAGTGGTCCAAACTAATACATTTTTCATACAGGTGATCCAAGAATACTGTTAAAAATTATACTCAATAATTCGGCATAAGCTTTTCTTTTTCTTTTTTACCGTCGGTTCGCAATATACATCAAATGTTTCTTTCTTTCATTTATATATTTAGTTTTTGTATGATGATTTTTCTCTCTCTTCAATCGATAGCTAACAAGATTCGATTAACTATTGGTACCTTGGTTGTGTGATAAATTAGGTGAATAAAATAAGTTGAATAGTTCAATTGAATATCAAGATAATAATGATGCAGATGATGTTATACAAGCTGAATACATAATTTGGTAGTTCCTAGGTAGCAGCCATCACACCACTCAATTTAGTACATTTTTTTTTATCCTTTTTTTTTTTATTGGTCAGCGTAGGTTAACCTGACTAAATAGCATTTATAATGATGAAGCGTTTGACCCCAGAGTGAGCTCACGTGCCCTACGGTCACAGTTTTTTAGGTTTTCTGTTCTTAATTTTGTGCTCGATTTTGTGAATTGATACCCATATGTAGGTACAGACTCTTAACCTTATGATCCGCATGCAGTTTCAACTTGCCTTTGCATTACACATATCGAAAAAAATATGAAAGTCGAAATATTGAATTGAATATTTTGAACCTTGGATTCGGAATTTAACACAGCGTACAGAATTTACTAGTCGATTCCTTCGATGACAGCCATATTGAATTTTAATTTTTTTCATAGTGTTCTACTATTCCACTACTCAAGCTCTTTCATCTGATACCCATATTGAGGTACGCAGTTGTGGAAAAATATGTAATCCGCCATTCCATATCGGCGGCCATCTTGGATTTACCATGATGCAGAATGTATTATATTGGATTGTCACCAGAACTGAAGGTTTATATCAGATCAATTAGTCAACAGAAAGGGGGCCACATTTCAAATACTAAAATTGACCCGAATAGATAATCAAAGCAAGCTAGATCAAACAGTTTGATGAAAAATTATTTGGGATGTGGTGTGTTGAATTGTATCATTATTCAGAACTGTCAAAATGCCTGTACATGGCCTAATTACATCAGAGCAGCAACTCATGTGCAATAGATCTGGAATTTGTAAAACATGCATCTGCAATGAAATACAGGGTATTCATTCTATTTGAAGAAACAAAGAAGCTACTTCTGTACGTTCCATGGAGCGTTTTATGCACCTTGAAATTTTGCATTTCTCAGGTAGATACGGAGGTAAGTATGTATTGTTGGGACACCAGGTATTTGGCATAGAGGATAGGTGCAAAAATCATTTCGCCGAATTCGCAGATTCAGATTTGAACTTCGAACAACATTTCTGGAACCGCGCCTTATTGACATCTGACACGTTTTAATAGCCGTACAATTCGCACACAAATCTTTCGAGAATCGTGAATGTTTGATATTGTTAACCTGGCACATCAGATTTAGCAAGGCCATTCAGTGCGTTCTGGTAATCAAAATTGTTATAAATAATATAAAACGGCTTCTTTTTTCCTTTCTTAGGAAATCAAGGATTGTGATCACATCCCGCGAGGGCGTAATACCCTAGCAAACTTGAACATACCGTTGATCGTAATTCAGTATGCGAATGGGTCATATCCATAATTCTTTTCCATAAGCCGTCAATAAGATTGCTGAGACCAACCGGAACTGCCCCGGTGATTGGAGCTTTTTCTCACTCTAACGGTTACACGCAGCGTATAGCAGTCTATCATACGCAACATTACATTTTCCAACAGAAAAACTTCAACGAATTGGAAAAAGTCGTGGAAAAAATATAGTATTCTACTCGCGTAAGTAAAACTCACCTCATGAATAATAGCCATCATTATACGCTCGTTGAATAATATACTATTATTTGATACAAAAAACTTCATTTTTTATCACATGCTGACCTCCTCGAAAGTATATGGCTAATTTATCATTCACGATAGAATTACTATAATTTCAAATGGCTTTTGAATAAAACACTTTTTTGGGCTATGTTTTTTTCGTACCTGTCCTCCATGCGCAGTACCCCGTGTCCCAAGGTCTAGCTAACATATACTTCGTATCTACCCAAAAGATGCATTATAGCAAAATTTTGAGGTGCACAAAAAAAACACTTCATGGAACGTGCGTTACCAGCTCTCCCACTCGACACAGTTTCTTGATATTTGCCCTATATTTTCAACAACTTAGCGTTTGGAAAGCTAATTTAAAGTTTTTATTGGATAAAACGTTGAAACATGTCCTCTATACATGTATCGAACTTTGATAACAACGAATTAGGAAATTTGGACGATATATCAAGCACGGTACCCAATGCTGGGGAATTGGTTGATTAGTGACATGTGTTAGCCCATCAATATACTGTGTTGGTATCCGAAACTATACCTACACAGTATATTGATGGGCTAACACCTCTCAGAAATCAACTAATCCCCCAGCATTGGGAAAAGTGCTTGACACATCGTCCAAATGCCTTAATCTGTCGATGCTTCGCTAGTGTTCAAGTACGCTTACCGACAATGTTTTATAGTTTTAAACTTGAATAACCTGAGCGTTATAAAACATTTATTGGGGAGATCATCGAATCCTCTACTGTATCAACGAACCAAACCCCATAAGCTAAGTGTTATACAGTGATACATAACATACTGAAATATTTTTTTTGCCTGATAAATTAAGTTCTTTAAGACTCATGGAAGGTTTTTTTGATCAGATGAGTAAAAATGAGATGAAATAAAGATATTGTAGACTTTGATTGATGTGGAACACATCTTTTATATTCCGAGTCCGAGTTACATGTAGCGTCGTTTGAGTTGTCGAACTTTTTGGTATTCGAAACTGTTTTTCTCATGACATGTTGTCACAAAGTGTGGCGATATGAAAGATTCTGTGATAAGTGTAACTTATTGATTACTCAATCATCGTTTCAGTCAGACAAATCGGAAGGAGGAAGCAATGCGATAGAGAGTTAGGTCCCCACTCCCTTTCATTTACAGAACAGAGTTTCATTTTCCGTATGAATGACTCAGAAGAGAATATCATAAAACAGGCGATTAATAAGAAAACGCACATTTATTTGATACAGCTGAGTTTGTGAGTACAACGCTTGTCAAGAAGACACCCCTTTTCAGAAACCAAGGCTATATTGAAAGGAGATGATGAAAGGGGTTCAAGAAATATTAAGATTTTACCAAAATCTATGTTACGTGGAAAATGGACATTACGGCTTTTTTGTTGAATCATTTGAAAAATAAATCATTTTTCTATATCAGACTCCTTGCTATCCTCCTACTGCTTTCTATAAATCACAAATGTGTTAGGTTATCGGAAACGAATATTGCTCTAGATACTGTTAATTTCAAGAAATGCGACGTTTCATTTTTTACACGCTTCTCCAGATATTGGACGAGGGGACTTGGTCAGGAGGCCAATTTGCTGAAAGATTTCAGTCGATACTATTTGGTATTGATCTTAAATAACTTACTAGCAAATTAAAGAACCAAGTCGATTCTTTGAGAAACAATTACATGATTTCAAGAACTCCAAGTTACCCTTCGTTCATACAACAATTTCTAAACAATATTTTATGTATATTCATCATGCACCGTAGTTGATTTTATGAATATATGTTAAATGACAAGGGTTTTGAATACACCAACGAGTTGAATAATTGATCTATATTTTTGAAGCGGATATTCGCAAAGTTCATTTGCGTAATTTCACCCCGAAGCCGGTAGATTGTTAATGTCTACAGTACATTATTGGCTATTCAGCAGAACACCGAGGGAATTAGTGGTCAACGGGATAACTAGTCGAAAAAGCAGCAACTCACCGCTTCAATTTGGAATATGTCGCACTCGAAACAACTCAATTTTGACTCATTTGTAACAGTTTTGCTGGAAAAAATTTACATTTTTGATTGCGACTTCTTCGTTTCCAAATAGTTTGGGAATCAATTCATTCACATTAATAACGAATATCTCATTCATAGGTGAACTGAACCTGGTGCCATATACTCTTCGATGATATTGGTGTGTTAACATTCGAGTCGATATTGATTTCAGATAATACTTCAGTACAATCTCGAAATAAATGTGTTAGAATAAAATATTTCAAATTCGAAAATGGTTTTTGGCATATTTCGAAACTATTCGTATTCGGTTTATTATTTGGTCTATGCAAAACTTCATATGAAATCGTAAATTTGCTCTCGGACCAGGTAAGGTTATGAAAAAATATCGTGTCTGAGATGAAATCTATACGGATATTATTTACAATATTCC
Organism: Zygogramma bicolorata; assembly: GCA_032362365.1. Classification (NCBI taxonomy): domain Eukaryota; kingdom Metazoa; phylum Arthropoda; class Insecta; order Coleoptera; family Chrysomelidae; genus Zygogramma; species Zygogramma bicolorata. Next base: position 99,384 of record JAVJAQ010005065.1, on the reverse strand, counting down.
TTCTGCCACCTAACGATCGTTGGCAACAGTACCTCAACGTTGCCTATTTTTTATATATTTATTGAAGATAGAAACACCTAAGTCTGGTGAAAATGTGTAGACACCACGAAAAACCATTGTAAATCACTGAAAGGCACCGGTAGATAAAAAATGAGCATAGGGACGGAAAAACCGGTAAACACCAGACCTCATACGGTTGTTTCCCGATCCACATGAATAAATTCCACAGGCGTCGACTTATGTCAAGAATTTAAACTCGGATCCAATAGCCTAGGACCTGTGAGCAACTTCTTCTTTGCTAGTCGTCGCCGACGCCTAGCACGCAGCCGGTGTAAGGTCAGGCAAACGAGGAGGATGATGGAAGAGATCACTGCAGCAGCTGCAGCTAACGCAGACAGCGGCAACGAATTCAAGAGTTTCGAAGTTGCACCGCACTGTGTTTCGGATTCGTCCCAACCTGATGGGCAGTGATCCTTTCCATCACACCACAACGAAGCACTTATACACGCATCCAACTCGGGACATTTGAACGCGCACTCGAGATCAGTGTCATTTCCGGTTATGTTTATTGGGACTTGTAGCTGTTGAAGTAATGAAGATCTTGACCTAGATATTTCGAGCCAGTGGAATGCTGCCGCACCTGTTTCAGAACCGATCCATTCTATGAGAAAATTTGGAGGACGCTGAACGATGTGAGTCAAACCCTCCCCCCACCATTCTTCGCTGAACACATGCACAGCTAATGGCCGAGATCCGGGTTCTGCAGGACAAACTACTCGCACTAATTTGGGGGGTCTCCCTGAATAAATCATCACACGATTTGTTGTCGGACATCGAGTGGGTTCGTCCGGCCGCGGTTTTAACGGAAGGAACGCTCCCCAGCTGAGCAGAAATAAACTCATGTTGTACCTTGCTTCCACCACCCATGGCATTCCCAAACAAAGATTCTCAGTTTTGTCGGCTGGAGGGTTGTTGAACTGCACCTCCCCTCCATAACCATGCAATCTTTGATTTCTTGGACAATCAGACATTTTGATGAGTTCGAACAACAAGTGGAAATGTAAAACTGTAAAATCTTCGGTAATATTCATATCTTTGGCAGTGAATTTGAGTTCCAGTGTTCTTGAAGATGAAATGAACACAATAGGTTTGCTGGACAGAGTAGAGTTATCGCAAATGCAAGCCTTGTGCGTACGAATATCTTTCCAAGGGCGTTCATAAATATTTAGTTCAGATATACGACTTCCAGGAAAATATTCACACATTTGTCTACCTGTGTGTGGATCGTTGAGCGTTTCACACATTGGGTTGAGTCCAAAAGATGCATTATTCAGAACAAGACGAACCCTCTCATCTACACCAGCTTCAAATCTATAAACACAATCTAAGTCTTTGGCGCCTCCTCGCCCATACAAAAATATATTTCGAGGTGCAGTCACCTCACCAACATGCTGCCTACTGAATACCCTGTAGCAAATATTAACCTCTTCACTTTCAGTCCAAGGCGACCCACCGAGTCTTGTATCGACGAACTCATATTTCAGTTTGAATGACGCTGGATGCAGGGCCGTACCATCTTCAGTATGATGCTGTATGATCAGAGCCCTTCCAGAAGAAAGGTAACTTTCATCAGTTGAACATGGCCTGGTGAGTCTTGTCGAATTACTCAATGCGGTGTGGTCACAAAGTTTCGGCGGTTCATCACATTTGTCCTCAATGATCGTATTTCCATCCCATATCCTCAATCTAGTGGAACATCCATTGCCAGTAGACCCATTGCTTAAGACAGAATGGCCACTTTCCCCAACCAACAGGGCCCTTTGGCTATAAGATATGAAGCTTAGCCAAATTAAGTCCCCAGGATAGCCTCTGAAACTGTAAGTACATGTTGTATTCGGAGGCAAAGAATGTTTAGGACTTATGAGTCTTCCATTTCTCCCCCTTCCACTCCATATTTCATCGCCATCTGGACTAGTTGCATTAACATCAAAGTCGCACTTCAGTTTATGTCTGGAATAATCCAATGAGTCAGAGTCAGCAAAAATCACGTCAACATCCAGTTCAAACCCCCTCAAAGGTGAATGAAAGGTAGGGGAGTGGAGAGGTATGCTGAATGGTGACGAATGAAATGCCACAAGCATCTCTGGTCCACGTGCTACTACTCTCGGAAGCCAGTCTCCCCCACAGTACTTTGCTAAAACCGGGTCATTGGTAGAACCGCCATCGTAAAAAATCAAATGATCTCTTTCTCCTGTACAGTCTCGCCATGCTCGAAGAGCTCTCGATGTCTTATTGAGTCCAGCTACATTGATTGACCTCTTCATATGCATTTTATGGGCTGCCTCTTGCTGTACTGCGATCATGGCGTGCTTGCACGTTGGCACGAACTTTTGTCTCAAACTCCAATAGCAGGATACATTCCTAGGGTACATACCAGGATAGTTAGGTGACTGGAGACGACACGGTTTTCTATAGCATTCTTCAAATTGCCTGCTGCAGTAGGTACCCGGAGCAACTTGTCCGCGTTCTAGAGGAGCACTTGGTGATCCAAACCGTACTATAGCCTCTCTTTTCGACACGAAGCGGTAGCGGAGGCTGAATGCAAAGGGTCTTTGCGGTGAACCGAATAGTTTTACCGATACCGTAACTGTTGATGTTTCGCTGTAGTAGGCGGCAGGACCTGATGAGGAACCACACCAAGAACCTCCCGTGAATGGACGTCCCAACTCGCTGAGTTGCATGTATCCGTCTGGGCAGCCGTCCAAAGCTGATGCTTCGTAGCGACCCACTTTGAACTCGTCGAAGATCAACTGAAAAGAAGAAAAAAAATTGAAAAATTCATAGTATAAGTTGATTATATTATTCGAAAAATAATTTTTCTCTATTTCACTTCTCATATAAATTCAATTCCACTCATATTCTTCCATATTTATATTTATTATGGCTCACGCCATTTTTAGCAACGGATAAGTCTTTTATATTGTATACTGGCTGTTGAATCACGCGGCAGTAGAAGCGTGTCTAGAATGAAAACTGATGCTATACAAAGTGCCACTTCTCTTATCGCTTTCAAACGTTCAAAACGAAAGATTTCTCACGCAGTGAGAAATATCTGCCATTACGGTGAGAAATAATTTCTCACTGTTATCACGATAACCCAAGTCTGTCATGAATTGTTACAATATGTCAGATTGATATGATACGTTCTCCATGTCACAACACTACGCCGACGTTTCGCGTGCAATATCCAAGTATCCCATTGTTGGCGTTTCAATAACAACAAAACCGATGCACTGCATAATTATTGCTGTCAACTTACCCAAAGAAATAGTTTTATTGTTGATTGTTATAGTATAAACAGTTCAGATTTATTAAATATTGAATATAATGGAATACGAAGATTTAGAGTTGGAAAATACACCTCCAGAAATTGTTCAGAAAGCAATATACATTTGCAATAATTTTCTACCGAGCACATCAAGAGAAAAATATGAAATCGCTTACAGAACATTTATGGACTGGAAAATGAAAGCCAATATAAATTCTTGTTCCGAAAATACCTTGTAAGTTTATTTTGAAGAGTTGTCAAGAAGATTGAAATCATCAACATATGGTCTCAGTATTCGATGCTGAGGAGTACCTTCATCATTGAAAACTGTGTTGATATATCAAAATACGTAAAACTACGTGCATTTTTGAAACGCAAACCTAAAAAATATGCTCCAAAACTGTCAAAAACATTAACTTCTGAAGAAATTCAACAATTTTTTAAACATGCACCTGATGAAAAGTATTTGCTGATAAAGGTGTGAATTGAAACTTTTTGAATTGTTATTGAAAAATGAATGTTTGGTTTTGATTTCAGGCTTCTTTAGCTAATGGCCTTATAGGCGCATGCCGTTGTGATGAACTTCGAAAATAAAAAATTGATGACATGGAAGATCTCAATTCCGCCCTTTTAATAAATTACCCGATACTAAAACCAAGGTTCCTAGAAATTTCATAGTCCCAGGTGAATTCTACCAAATTTACAAAAAATATGTGAAGCTTCGATCATGCACAAATGAAACAAGTTTTTTTTTATTACAAAAATAGCAAATGTACGGAACAGTCGGTGGGATTAAATAAATTTGGCACCATGGCGAAAGAAAAAGCGACATTTTTGCAATTACCGAACTCTGAATTATACCTATACTGGCCACTGTTTCCGGAGGTCATCTGCGACTATTTTTGTTAACCCAGAGGAGATCTTTCAACTTTGAAACGCCATGGGGGTTGGAAATCCAGCAATCTTGCTGAATCTTATATCGACAACTCCATAGTTAACAAAATGAAAACTTCAAAAAGTATAGTAGAATCCATTCAGCCTCCAGCGCCATCAGAACCTGAACACAACAATTGCTGTGGAGGCTTTGTACGTTTCCCCATCAACTTCAACTTCGACCGCAGCTAATATTTCAATTACCTACCGAAAACATGTTGAAATAAAATAACCTACCAGGAATTACTTTACAAAATTGTTCAAATATAACTGTTTTAAATAGAATAAAAAAATGAGTTAATGACATTCAAGTATTATTATATACGCATTTTAATTTTCAATACTTGTAAACAACGCCACCGTAGAAAAAGTACATTGTACAATGCCTGAGAAAATGACATATTTCTCACTCGCTTGATTTGCAACAAACTTCTGCGCTCGAGAGAAATATGTCGTTTTTCTCACTTGTACAGTATACTATTATTGTCATATTTCAGAATTTGTCGGCAGTTACTCTGGGTCGCAAAAATTTTTGCTGCCGTCACCCAAAAATATTATTTTGCGACCTCTGTTGCGGCTGCGAAATGCTTGTTTCGCGACGGATGTGTTTTCAATGCCCTACCACACAGTCAGTGGCATACTCAGATATTTGGTCTCAAGGGTTGATTACAGGAAAATGCGGTGGATTTCATTTCATTAGTGAGCTACAAGAGAAAAGAGGAATATTGAATGAGTAATTCATGCAGCTTTGGAAGGTAGGAGCTTTAGCCCGACAACCTGATTAGTGTGCAAATAATTCAATTATTACTCCATTGGCGTTCGAGTTTGTCGAATTGGCGTTGATTCAAAATTTTGCCACAAGATGATGAACAGTATGACTACAGAGCACAAAAACACATATAATGCGGTAGGAAAAACACCCACTTCTCAACTTTTGAATAAGACAAGATATCAAAGTCGGGCAGAGTCAACATGAAAATGCAATGGTTTTGATACGTATTGCTGAGAAAAATATAGCGTGACTTCACGTACTGCCGAAAGCGCGCTATCAAGTTTTCTTCCAAATAGAAAGGGTTTTGTGATAGGCCTTCCAATATCTCATCTAGCACCTGATTTTTTGGGAATTGAAAATATTCTTGACTTATTGACAATTCTATTTCATTTCGATTTAATCTTCAGAATGACGAAAATATAAATCCAATGTAAATTAGTTATAAAAATTGCTTCAATATTTTTCAATATCCTCTAATCAATCCATTATCATCAAGCTGAACTTTGGTATGAATCAAATTTGGTTCGAGATGAGTTTAGTACTTTTCTTTTCCTTACTCCGGACTTTCCAGAAATCGATCCGAGCAAAACAATTGTTAAAATAAATACATTTTCCTATTGATGACTCGGGACTTGCTCGTCCGATTTCCAGAAGTAAATCATTGTTGGGTAGAGAATAGTATGACCTAACAAATAAAGAATCACAAGCCATCCTTTCCACTATCAAAATGCATAAAAACCCTGGTGCCTTAGTATGCTTTTGTTTAGTCGGTTCCTCTCGATCCGAGAAATCAAATTTTTGACGGTAGGTGATGATACGAATGCGATTTCTCAAAGCTGCAATTTCAAAACAGACATTTTCAGAAGCAAAATCACTGAAGGTATCGGAGGATCACTTTCAGTTCTCTTCTCTTTCGGTCATTATTCAGTTCATAACCTACAATCTTGGCATAATTCTGATTTCAAATCGACTGGGGAAGTTACTCGCATTATCTCCATCCAAGGCACGTGACATATCGTTCTTTCAGAAATCTCGCGAGAGAAGGCGTTAGGTAAAAGTTTGGAATGAAATTAAACGAATATTATTCAAGTGGCAAACTTTGAGCCAATATCAGTTCCAAGCGTTATTAAGCAAATAATTCAAATGACGCTTAGATACCTGAACTAAGTCCGGAGGTGATTGATGATGGAAAGCTTTATCTTCTCTCTCGTGACTGTCATATAATTGTCCCGTCATTTATCAAGGATAATGGCGCAGAGAACCGTCACACTCCGCTAATTCCAGTGAACTTGTTTATGTTTTGTAAAACTCAGTTGCAGGTTGTGATTAATAGAATCTTCTGAAAATTATATAACGTGATTCTGTAGACTTCTCGAGAAATTAAATATTAGTCGTGTGTCATTAAATATAGGACCATTGCTTTACATGCTTCTTTTCGTGAGAGAGAACAAGGAACAATAGTAGATTGCATACCTACTTAGAAAAAAGACACAGTTCCGGACAATCGTATTTATTTTCAGCAAATCGTTTACCTAGCCTCTCATGACTCACAAATGATTGCATTATTTGTCATTTTAAGAGTTGGAAATGTTGGAATGAATCAACAAAAACTCTTCCGAATTCACCTGAGAACAAATAAAAAAAGGATATAATGTCATCACTCCGGTAGTCAAATAATCTACTATGAATTATTTTTGAGCATTTATACGAAACTCCAACTTACAGTAGTATGCCGTCAGTTTTTAGCGGTTCAATTGACTATATATAGATGAGAAGAGGAAATTTTCACCCAAAGATGGAAGATTACAACAACAATTTTCACAAGGCTTTCTTCAAAATGATAGATTCTGAGTGAATATTCACAAATAATAGAATGTTATGCAAACATAATTACCGGACACTTCATTTTGGTATACTTTGTCGATGTTTAAGAGTTTTTGAGCTTGAAATATTCATAAAGAATCAGCAACAACTGAAGAATCGATTTTTCCAATCTCTGATCAGTTTTAGCGAATTGGTCTATATATTAGACTTATAGTGAGACTTAGACTTCCATCATTTTGACGGATAAAGTTAACAGACATCAGTATGTTGTTCTAATCATGTCATAATATTATTTATTCATATAATATTGTTTATTTTGAGGAGATCCACCACATACTTAGTTTTTGGGATGTTTTCAGCGCCCTAGGGGCTAAATAATATGCATCGATATAGAAAATTATGAATATCTATAAAACGATCATCTTTTATTGAGGAAGTGTGCTTTTTTCAATTGGAAAGGGTGTGGTTATTAGTTTCTCTCATGAGAAATATCAAAAGTTGAGATTTGAAATAAATAATGACAGCGTACGCAACGCCTTCTAGATGTTACATGAAAATTAATACGGAATTATGATTTCCAAGACAAAAAAACGAGTACCAAATATCGAGCAAATAACTTGTTTCACAAAAGTTATCTTTAGAGAAAAAAAATCAATTTGTATTCTGTATCTCCGAAACGAGGCATTTTCGGACACACATTTATATGGACTTTTTTCCTAAAATTGTCCCAGGAATACCTCACTTGAATATTTCAACGTACTTATGTTACACTCTGTATAAATTCATATAAATTTTTTTGAACTGTTGCCTGACAAAAAAAACGTTCAAGACATTCGTGTTTCTGAGCGTCATTTTCGAATAATCCAAGACTAAAGTTATTATATTTTATCGACATTCATTCGAGATATTGAATTGATACGATTGATTTTTGAATTAGCCTCTGCCATATTTTATACTCTGAATGAATACTATACTCGCGTGTCACCAGCAAATATGTGATAATTTCAATATATGAAACGATTCTGAAAATTTGGGGAATATAATGCTCAGGTAATTTATCGATACCATAATACTTATCATTTTCTTCCAGAGCGTATATGTTGAAACTATTTTTAATAATTTCTCTGAGCTTTCATTTGTAATAACAGACAGAACAGGTAAAATACTCATTCACTTCAAATGTGAAGAATTTGTAGGACGTGATATTTTTGGTAATGGCTAATCAAGCGCTTGTTTCCAACTTCTTGGGAAATAGTTTTGTTATACACCCAGTAAATTTATGAGAAAATAAATAATTGTGAAATCAAATCATCAAATCCGTAGGCTTTACGTGGTGAAAAAAAGTCCTTGTTTTAAATGAATGCGGCAAATATTCCAATATTTTTTCATTTCTTTCAGATTTTTTTAGGTTAACAACCCATAGGCATGGCTATTCATTTTGTTCAAAGTTGTCAACATTTCTTTTTCTACAGTAGATTATAATTCACACTATTTTCTCCGTTTTTATTGTTGCCGAGGTGAAATTTCCCGTGTGGGATTCGATATTCTCGAATAACTTTTGATTTAATCCGATTTCGAACAAAAAATCCTCCAGAAATAAGACAACTTTTTGCCTGAATAACGTATTCACTGAGTTATGTTGAAAAATGCCCGGAAAATATGCGATTCTTACGGACACAATTTATAATTTTTATCGCAATTAGCCAAACTTCATAGTTTTTTCCAATAATGACTCTTCAACGTCACGTCATATCTACATGGATATATGGTGGTGCTCTTTGTCTCAAAACTTGTTCGGTGTATGCTATCGTTTCCATTCAATAAACGTGAAGTTCGTAGCACATCCTGAAACGAGCGCTCAACCCATGGTTAGGTGTTTTCCGTTAGCGGGAGTTTCTCGGAATAACAGTATGTCTGCAACAAATCAAAGCTCCCCCTGCCATTCGTGGACTAACCTTACTTCATTACACCGTTTATCTCTTTTGTGTATGGCCCATAATCCGCACTTACCGAATGATATACCGACCCTATCGAAAGAATGCCACTTCAGAGGTATTTTATGCTCCCTCCATTCTCCATGGTATAGCTTTCGACGAATAATACTGCGTAGGTTTGGTGAGACTTCGACGTGGAAGTCGGTAATTTCTGATAAATTACAATGTTTCCTGAAATAAACACAATGGAAGGTTTCCCAATAACGAAAGTAGACCTAATAAAGTCAGATGAATTGTGGATTTGCCAGGTGTAACTTTCGACATTGCGGTCTGGTCCACATTGTCTCAGTGGGTGGTAGACAATTTATAATTTTTCCATTGGTGGTCTCAATATGGGGTATATCGCAATGACAGTAGTTGGATATTTGATTTTGTGCGAATTGATAGTCTGAAATTTTTATGAAAGCAAAGATGACTTCATCGAGATATCATTTTGCACAATATATTATGAACTTCTTGAACCCCTTCAATCATGAAAGTACAAATGACTGAGCGGTTTGCCATATTTCGTTAAAAATTGGAAAAATTTGGTGCTGAATACCTCGTGGTCAGCTGAGGCTTACTTTCTTTTGGCACGTGGGAAATCTATTGAATCACTTCCAATTCATTTGAGGTACTTGCTGATGAATCAATGTTTCCAAATAAACGTTTTTGGAACTTCATACCTTCGCAAAGGTTTGGAATGATGGAAGTCTAACATAAATACTGTACCGTAGAGTAAAGTTGTTGTCTAGACTTTCTTAGAATTCACACTTGCCTGAAAGTGGATCAAAACGGGCGAACTTCCTTTTGTGACTGACATTTTTATTATAAATTTGTCATTTTTCTTTCGAATTATAATCATCAACATAGTTATGTTCCACTTTCACTACCGCCGGTATCAGAAACAAATAGATTTCCGGCTAGACAATCAAAAAAATCATTTTTAAGTCTGATCTCATATTCTGAAGACTTGCATCTGTATCACCGATAACAGACGTGACTTCTAAAAATATCATTCGATTTCTTGTAGAGACTGAATTACGTAAGTTTCACAAACATGTTTCTTGAAATTCAGATGCTTAGTGTGATCGAAGTTTTACCGTTCTCACGTTCGCATTTCCTAAACAACTTTTGAAAACACTCTTTAACTTTTCTTCGAGTTCTTGACTCATTTTCAATAAAATCTTTGTGCAAATAACTTGCAATGCAATGATGAGATTTGTTTGAAAAACAATTTCTAACATTTCTGATTATTTTAAGATTGATGATCTCTGATGATAATGATTATTTCAAATACAGTCTTTGAAAGCATCATTTCATGTCATTTCCTACTTTCTTGTCTGCATCCCTCTCATAATTCCAATTTTTTTTATTTACTTTCGAATGACTTCATTTTGAGATTATTCCTGTACAAAAATATTTTATGGAATTCTAAATTTTTAATTTCAGAGTTGAGATGTTTGACAAAATGGTTAAGGCTTTCGCGGCCGAGGTTTTCCGATGACTGACTCAGTTATCGGAATGATAGTCAAGATGAGTGAGCCTCTGAAGAAGCTAGCCACTCGCGCTAGCGAAACGTCAGGAAAATATTCCAAAAAACGACGGCCTTCAAACCCGAAGAAAAGTAGTAATACTGAGATGTTTGAAATCTTCCAACGAGAGGTTCCATTTCTCAATGACAAGCTTGACCATTTTTTTTTTCAATTTTACGTGATAGTAATTCTTTGTTGATTTAGTCTTACATATATAATATTTTCAACTTTTATATTATTTTGCAGCCATTTTCGTTCTGGATGCTGTCCTGTCATTGAAATATGTGGAGTATCAGGTACTGTATGAGGCAAGTTGTTTAAAAAAATTCTACTTTCGATAAACAGTTATTCCATTCTTGGTGGTTGTCTTCTTGGATAATACACGAAAAAAAATTGGGACTTCCTGAATGTATCTCTCCGATGGATTGGATTCTGGATGCCTTATGCTGGTAAGAACTTAATTTATCTTATTCTTATCTGAAGTTGTTATTTATTGTAGCAATACATTCCAATCTGCTTTTCACACTTAATTTTGTGCAATGTTGCTATTTATATGATATCTTGCTTTGTTATTTTGACATAATATATAACAATTTATTTCTTTGAATATTTTTTCATCTCCAGGACAATGACAATTTCCTCTAAGTAATTACTAACTCTTTTTATGCTTGGATGTTCATCCTCATTGAAATTTCATATGCCAATTCTCTCCTAATAACATATAGCTCTCGATGTTTTATACTCTTTATGTGAATAGTATTTTTGAATTCATAATTCTTCAATTCTTTTATACTCAAATCTTTCTGACCCTCAAGAACATGTTCTAAAGGAAATATTATTTGCTTTTCAATTAAGATGCCAAATGCAATTTGCAGACTCCTTTCTTCAGTTTTTATTCCGGATCTTGTTATAGCATCAGTAATGACATAATTTTTCCCTTTTATTCATTTTATATCCAGTAATATTCTTGCACCAATGGAGCTCCTCTATGTATCCTGTTATTGAGCAATTTATTATTCATAACATTGAAAGGGGAGAGATGATCTGTTTCTATTGAAAATTTAGTTCAGGTTAATAAAATCTCAACTTGTAATGCAACATATTATAATCTCGAATTCTAACCAATTCATGCTATAGTTCCGTTCATATGGTTTCGTTAGTCTATATACAAAACAGATGGGTACCTCTTTTCCATCTTGTAAAAGAAACCTGCTAGCTTCAACATGAGAGCATCTGTATGTAATATAAAAAATACTGTGGATGCTATATATTGAGATTGTCCGCAAATTCATTTTTTGTTAGATTCATTATTCCATTTCAATTTTGATTGCTGTGTTATCTAATTCACTTGCGGTCATGCCTGATTGTTAAGATACAATACTTCGAACTGGAAACAAATACAGTCGAAATTTATTTTTGAATCTGCCAGATGATTACATTGCTTCTAGCAAAATGAATTTGTTAATGAAAGCTTAATATTATTCAGAAATAGTAAACATTTTTTACATCAACGTATCGATGGAATTGGAGGTGGGGAATTTGGAGAACCCATGATTTAGTTTTTTGTTTGAACATTTTCAAGTTTTGGCTATTTTTCAAGTCGTGAGGTATAACATTGTGAAGTTTTGGGCCTAGGTAAAGGAAACTCCTTTGCAGGATGTTTTTTGATGGTCTTGCTACTTGCGCCAGATGCGATATTTGCCTGGTTTGATATGGATGGCTGATGTCTTCCAGATTTGTTTTGTATTTGTTTTTTCGAGTTACAGTACTTACAAAGAATAATCGTCGAATATATAAGATTTTTGATTCATTATAGAGGTTTTCAGTTGGGTAAGTATATGGTTTAGTAGAGATTACTTCAAGGATCATTTTCTGTATTTTTTCTAGACTTCCTGATGTAAATTTATCCAGTGGTAGATAAAATGCACAGGATTTTTAAAATATAATCAATTATTCATTAACTGCCACAGGTGAGTTAACAGATTGACACATCGTAATTCATACTTTCAGTCTTTCCTTCCTATCAGGAAAAACAGTATCCCTTGAGATTTGTATGGAGTTCGTTTCCAGGAAATTATTCAATCGGTAATAGGGAGTATGCATGAAATTTAAATTTGTCATGTCAGAGGACACAAAATGAGAGCATAATCTGCATAAAATCCCGATGATACGTAGGACTGGAAGTTGCAGAGTAAATTTTGTGTTCATATGATATATTTTAGTCAATAAGATACATTTGTATCATAAACGCACACAGCACTCTATAATGTACCAAAACATAACCTATACATAAATTGTCATTGCAATCAGGCATTCCAGATACTTGGTCAAAAATGTCAAATTAATCTGAATGAACCAATACGGCGCCATCTGCCCCCCAGGAACTTTCGTTTGTTTTCTTTTTCATAAGTGTGTGATTGGTTGAAACTGATATTTGCCCCCCAGACATAACCTGATCTGGAATGCCTAATTGCTCATATTCAACGTCTATATCATAATAATGTATGCATAATATTATGTTATTGAGATTCGAAGTGATTTGATGTTTATTTGAAATCGATATGGTTAAGGTTAGTTTTGAACATAATTCTACAGCTAAATAGCTGCTGTAAACACGATTGTCATGTTTCGATATTCCTGAACAGTACTGTCCAGCTAATTCAGTCGTTCTGATTTTACTGACATTCACTGGCAATTATTTCGCGCCAATTTTTGAGGTACCCTGTTAGAGACTAAAGAGTTACTGGCTACTGCTGCAGAAGTGGTCCTGTAGTCCCAGTATTCCCCAAATCGGGTTAGGTTAGGTTGTGTTCGAATAAACGTCAACGGATAACAGATTAAATTTGTTGTCAGATCATTGCAATTGCAAAATTATCAAAAATGTTTCGAGTTGTACTGGGAGATATTTGCGTACAAGTTGATGCTGTATTGAAATGAATCCAGCAGATCAATAAAATCTGCGGGAACCCCATTTTTCGAGATTGCAAGCCTTACTCGCACTTACCTGAAATGTTGTTTGAAAATCTTAGGGGTGCAAATACCTACTACATTTTGAATTCACCCTTCCATTCTTGGCATTTTTTCTATGAGACCTCTATTTTGTAGAGGATTATAATTTCAGTCATTATAAATATTCTCTAAAGACTCGTTATCAGAGCTTGAGCTCTCTGAATTATCTATTTCCGTATCGCTATTGCTTGATATTTCTTCCAATATTTAATTCATTTTGAAATAAGACGGGGTACGTCACACCTGTCACCGCTGCCAGTTTCTCTGACGGATGTCCGATGGCAATCCGTTCCGATATCATCAGCAGTAGATTACTATCACTGCAAAAAGCGTTCCGAAAATGCTTACTGTGGCCAGTAATACCAGCAATATCGGAACATGACAAATATCTGACACTACTATTTTGGCACGTTCGCATAGTTTGGAAAACGAAAAAACACTTTATCGAGTGTATTCGAGTATTCTTGCACTCCGGTACAATACAAGAAAGTTTTCTAGATTCTTCCACGATCTACATAGCAAGTAAAACTGAAGATATGTTTGAAACGCTTGGAGTAAACAAACACGGGACATTTCCTGTTATGTCTTCCAAAGCACGCGATACGTGGTGGCGTTTGAACGCCTCAAATTTATCGAGTGTTTTACATTTCACTGAACAATAATTTGAATATTTCCATGCCTCATTATAATTTCTTACGTTATGAAGACGTGAACGATTGATTTGGGACATGACTGCATGTCATGCATATTCTCTATTTACTCTGCACGGCTGTATAGTTGTTATAACTGCCCGTATTTCTCCTTGAGCTCACCATGTCGAAGAAAATGCGAGAAACTTGCACTCGCGACTGCTTCTCTCATTGGCGACATATATCTTTATGTTCCCTCATTTCGTTTTTGCCAGTATAGTTAGGTGTAATAAATGAGGAGTGCTTGAACTCTGCAATTAAGTTAACGCAAAGTTGAGCGAGTTAATATTTACTACAAAGTTTTCTTGTTTGCGGTATACATTGTTGTGTATTCCCATTCGATGGTTTTTACACTCGGTTTAACAAGCCTCCGATTCCGGTGTTGTTATTGTTGTTTGTTGTTTGGCTGCTCCTGACGGGCTGTTATTGATGGTTGCCTGAATATTGATATTTTTTGCTGGGAAATATATTCCAATTCCAAAAAGTCCACACTTCTTCGAAACTTCGCTAGACAGACGATGAGGGAATATCGTTCATATTGGGATAATTCAATTTTCTGGCTGAATGAGGATAATGATCACTCATAAAAAGTTCGCAAGAAATATATCTTCCGAGATGAGTAGTTTCATCAAACAAACTGTCACTAGAAAGTGCAACAAACTGTTGAGGATTTCTTCTATTAGTAAACGACTTATTAATCATGTATGAATCAGATAACGAGAATGGAATGAAAAAGAGAAATACAATGGAGAAACGAAATTAATGGAATATGCTTGATTCTGAGGTGATCTTAGCAACTGACGAAGCCGCTGTGCGAAATGGTTCCAAAAATATAATTGGTGTATTTGGTATCATTTGAAAAACCTTTGTGGTTATTTTGGCCGAATTTTTCATGTTAAATAAGTTGTTCAAATTTCGAGAATAAGTGATCGTGGTTATGTTTTATAGATTTGGATGGATTTGAATGAATCGACCGGTTCATGGAAATTTGCCGTCCCATATGGCTGGCATTCTATTCAGTTTCATTTTCTTTCTACTTCAATCAGACCTGCCCATTCTGCAAATATAATGAAAAGTACCTGAAAATGATAAAATTCAAAAATCGGTTTCTTTTATCGATATAATAATAATAATAATGTTGGTTCTGATTATAGGTTTTCTCGGTGGTTCCAGACCAACGCTACTCTCGGAACTAAAGACCATACCAGCAGGCCGTCATGCGGCAGAGATCTTGGCCGACCGCATGCTGAAGGGCGTTATTCTCGGTTCGTTGGACACACGATTCTCGGAGCCAGTGAGCACCTACCCCGCGGTGCGGGGAGTGGTCCTTGGCCGGCCGCATGCAGGAGGTCGTTATTCTCGGTTCGTTGCGTCTACTCAGGACACACGATTCTCGGAGCCAGTGAGCACCTACCCCGCAGTGCGGGGAGTGGTCCTTGGCCGGCCGCATGCAGGAGGCCGTTATTCTCGGTTCGTTGCGTCTACTCAGGACACACGATTCTCGGAGCCAGTGACCACTTACCCCACGGTGCGAGGAATGGTCATTGGTTACTTATACTAGCGCTTTCGCCCACTGGGTCGAAGCAGTGGGGAGTACGAACCCGACTAGGCTTGTTGAAATGACAGATATAATAATAATCATAATTTTTATTCAGAATAAAAATATAAAATATACAATGATAATTGTTCTAATTGAACAAACAAAAGGATCACTAAAGCAGCGGGTAATATCAGCAGCTTGTGAGTGATTTTTCTACAAATATAAATGTACATAAAATCATATCATGTAAATATATGAATATACAGAAATATAAGATATTCTAAGATATGAGCTAATGAGGTTTAATATCAAAATATCCAGATCGGAATATAAAGATTAATAATTTGACGTGAATGGATAGAAATACATCAATATAAAATTGCAATAATTTTGTTTTCATATTAGTTATGCTTCTGGGGAAGTGGATGCTTTATGGGGTTTTTCAACTGCAATGACTTGAGCCTTAGCTTGTGAGTCTGCCTTCTCTTGATCAATTCATCTCGTCTTTCTTGTTTTCAGGCCATTTATAATAATATATTCATTCATGATTCAAAATTTCACCAACCCCAAATATAATCTAATTGACTTATTGGAAGTTCATGACCAATCAATGAATTGCAATATTTTTGAACAATTGTGTAGGTTATTCATTTATAACTTAATTAATGTGAAAATGTTTCAACTGTGTGAAGAGCCAGGAAATTTTTGATTATTCGATTTTCAACCATCAAGCACTGAAAGAATATTCAAACAGAGAGAATGATTAACTACACAACATAATAGAGAGATTGATAATTAGGACTGTTACAGTCCCATCCGTATCAGATTAAATGGTAATCTTGTAGCCGAGCAAAGATAATAAAGTTTTCTTTATCATACTCTGATGACCTGATTTGAAAAAATATGCATTTTTCGTCGACCTTTAAGAAAAATGACATCTTATGTACTACTTTTCGAAGAAAAAATCGACTATTTTTAGAGGTAAGTATTTTTCGTCCGCAAACAGTTTTCGTCACTATCATACGGCACCGTGTTAGAGTGGCGTTTGGATCATTTCAATAAATCTATGATTTTATAAAACATAGGCGCCATTGACAATAACTGCTATTGGCAAAATAATGATTTACGAAATCTGCTAGATTTTGTGTGTGAATAAGACTGTGGTGTGAATATTAGTGTTTGTAATATTAATAACACTCCTCCGGAGCTCTGTGAATAATCCTCTACGGCCACGTTGGATTCACTCCCCCGAAATCACAGATCTTATATAAAAAACATATCAAAGAACTGGCGCCAGGAACATAATGCCAAGAATCTCTCAGAAAATGTTCTTCCGGTCCATTTTTCTTGTAAAGCTGGCAATAGTTATAAGTCGTCTACGCAATGGTCAATATACGCAATGCTGAATTCCATATCAGCCACTAATGTAAGTGCTTACTTTCTCAGAAGTATGTAATGGTCAACGAAAAAATGTGATGTTCACCTCATGTCATATTCTGGCACATAATAGTATATTATGCAACGATCGTGTAATGATGGTTATTAATATATGAGCATAAACCGGGATACGAAACGAGCCGAAGGTGAGTTTCGTATGGTTTATGCGAGTGTATTAATAACCATTACATGAGAGTTGCATACGCTATTTTATCTACACCCGATAAATAGTGAAGAACTACAAATATTATATTTATATTGCACACAATAATACTAATTTAACGAATTTCTTTGAAAAATTCCACAGAATTGTAATTAATAGTATAACTTTGAGAAATAAAACGATGAGATATGAAAAGAAGATCAAGAATCAAAGAAAAAAAAGATTACTCGAGACCGGATTCGAACCAACGTCTCCTTCACCTAGAAAAACCAAAGTCAGCGCTCAGACGGCTCGGCTACGGACAGCCCACAAAATCTGATGAAAAAATAAGTCATAAATCATGCATTTGTCAAATGGAAAATTTAATCATTCTAACTGTCTTTCTGTCGGTGAAGGTGTCGAAGGTGATTCTCCCATATCGCTGGTATCAGACATTTTGTTATGTGTATCGTGTATCGAAGTTTGCCTATATTCTTCAAAAGTTCAATACCTATACCGATTTTGACTTGACAAATCGTCGGCTTACTTTCAAAACCTCCTAAGTCTGATTTTTGGTGTTTACAAGGTTTTGATACAAATATATTTAAAATATCATTGTTTACCATCCTGCAAAATCTCCTAAGTCCTGAGTGATGATAGCGACATCAATTGGACGATAGTGAAACCTTCTATGTCGTTGCGTTACAATGTCATGCGTCAAAAGCTTCTAAGTCTGCGTTTTGAATTCGGCCATCGTTGTTCAAGAAAGTGCTCGCGATTTTCAACCGAATAGTGTTTTAAATTCTACTAAATAATAAAGAAAGTGAGTTTTCATTGATATATAAGGTGAGTAATGCATAATTAACTTTTATATGTTGATCATTAGATTTTGAGTTGCTGAATTTGACCAGGTTTGTTGGAAACCGACTTAAGAGGTTTTGATTTACACTGCCCTATGACAAAATGTTCCCGAGAAGTAGACTTATGCGGTTTTGATTACTGTCTACCTGGTAATTCTTTAATTTAATTTTCACTTCTTTTTCCTTTATTTTAAGATGTACGGGGGTATGAGTAGAAATAAATTCATGTTATCCTTAGTTTCAAAGAATGAAACTAATGATGAATCATCTTCCTCAAGTATTGATGATACTTCGAATCCATTATTGAAAATTAATAAAATAAATAACAATGATGCCCTTGTAATGAATAAAAACGATGAGAGTGAACCCGAAAATTGCAATGAACTCCAGAAGGAAATAGATGAAGCTATAAAAGTATTATTTGATAATCGTGGAGACCAAAATGATGAATTATTGAATGATGAAATATTTCTGATAGGAGATCAAGTGAATGGTGAGTATTTCATTTATTTTCACTGATCAATTTCATCAATAAGAATAAATTATAGGAACCACATTGACTGAACTTTCCAATACCAAGCAAGAAATTGCTAAAAGGAACAATGTGCAAGGTGAACCAGAGCGACATGATATTGATATTGCCGAGGCTGGTCCTTCAGGCACCTTCATAGACGACAAGAAGCGATGTAAAAATGATCAAAATTATGTACCAGATAAGAGTGGGTCAGAAAGTGAGTATGAAGAGAGCGAAGATGAGTATCTTAATATGAGTGAACAATTAAGGAAGGAAATGGGTGCGGGAGAACAAGAAAACAATGAAATGTTAGTCGAGAACATTGAAGAAAATATGCAACCCAAAAAAAAGAAAACAAAAAGCTGACACACGGAGTTGGAAGAGGCAGGAGTGTAAGACCAAACGTCAAAAGGGAGAAAAATATGATGGGTTTAGAAAAAACCCTGAGGGAAAATGGACCATCGATGTAGCAAAACCACCTCGTGAGTTGAAACCTTTCTGTAATTGTAAGATTTCGGTAATATCAAAGAAAATACAATGTAGAGTTTTCACAGAAGAAGATAGGCAGCACATTTTCAAAAATTTTTGGCACAATATGACCTGGCCTGAAAAGAAAATTTACGTTTCAAGTCTTGTAGACACTGTTTCTCCAAAAGATATGAAAAACCGAATCAATGAGACTTCAAGACGTTCCAAGACATTTGTATGCCATTTGAAGAAAAATGGTATTCGCGTAAGAGTGTGTCAGGTTATGTTTATTAATACTTTAAACCTGGGAACTTGGTCTTTGCATAACTGGGTATCTTCAAGTGAGGATTGCAACGAACATCTGAACCATGATGAAGTTATTTCCCCTAGCAGGAATAGGATCAACACTAGACATGAAGCGGACAGAATCGGATTAAGGCAATTTTTCACGGAATTGCCAAAAATGGAATCTCACTATTGTAGAGTTTCATCGACTAAGAAATATTTGGAGCCGATTTGGCAAAGCAAAGCTGCATTGTATAGAAGTTATGTTGAGTATTGCAAAGACAAAAGTATTAAGGCTCTTTCCCTAAAGACTTTTCATGAAGAGTTTGCATTAAATAATTTAGGTTTATATTATCCCAAAAAAGATCAATGTGACCTTTGTGTCTCATATGAGGCTGGAAACGTCGATGATCAGGTATACAAACGCCACATTTCTAGAAAAGATAGAGCACGTGAATAAAAATCATTAGATAAGAGTAATGCTCGGCTTGTTTTCACGATGGATCTTCAATCAATTCTTCTTTGTCCAATGCTTAAGGCATCAAAAATTTATTATAAAAAAAAATTAGTGGTTCATAACATCACCTTGTTTAATCTCATAACAAGTGATGCATATTGTTTCTTGTGGCACGAAGCTGAAGGAAGAGTAACATCAAATGAATTCGCAACAATTTTGTACAATTTTATCCAATTTAATGTATCAGAAGGAGAAGAAATTATTTTGTATAGTGATGGATGTACCGCACAAAATAAAAATGCCACTTTGTCGAACGCACTTTTGCATCTAGTGATAGACAAGCGCATAGTTATCACGCAAAAGTACTTGGTAAGTGGCCACACGCAGATGGAGTGCGATAGCATGCACTCCACAATCGAACGAAAAATTCGGAATAGAGAAATTTACTCGCCTGCTGGGTATATTGCCGCTTGTAAAACAGCTCGTTTGAATCCAAGGCCATATCAAGTTGAATATTTGAACCACAGATATTTCAAAAATTTTTCTGCGCTGAAGTACCACACTTCAATTCGTCCAGGATATAAAACAGGAGATCCGACTGTAAATGATTTGTGTGCCATACAATACAGACCTGATGGAAAGCTCTACTACAAATTGAATTTTGACGATGTTTGGATGGCATTGGAAAAGAGATTGAGTAGAAAAAGTCAAGGGATAGGTAATATCGTTCCTCTTTATGAAAAGGAACTACCAGTTAAAAAAAGTAAATACGACCAGTTACAACAATTAAAGGAAGTAATACCTGCAGACTATCATCTTTTTTATGATACACCACCGTTTGAAAATGATTAGTTTTTTAAATATTTTCATGTTTTTTATTTACCTTTCCAATTGACTTGATGTTTGATCAACTGCCGAAAAAGTATCACAGGTGAAATGAGGTACAAATGTGATATGGTGATGAAGCCGATTCCAAATATTTATTTAGAAATTAGCCGTTCAACAAAATTTTACATTTCCTTGTTTCATCACAAATATAAATGGTTGTGAAATGATCCGCCATTCTTGCCATTCAAGAGATTACGGGTAGAAATTATATTCATCGCATAAAAAGAAAATATTCAGAAGTTCCAGGATCTTTCCATCTGCCAGTTCTGTCGCGTCCATCACGCTCAAACAACCAATTATTGAACCGGAATAATCTGGAGACGTGCTTAATTCAACAGAAACAAAAATGTCATGTCTCATTCGGGTGGTTTTCAGCCATGAAAAACAAAAGTATTTTCTATCAGGCTGGTTATATCCAATTAGAAAGGTTGAGTGAGGATTATGCTCCGTTATTATGATTATGAACGCTTGGGCTGACTAACGATTCGACAATTGATGGAGATTTTCGGAACACAGCACATTCATCTCATCCAATTGAAGCTGTTTCGGAGAGGTATTGTGACAGATGTGATTTGCGTAGAGAACTGGGGTTATGCGATAAAAGCTAATCGATCGGAAAATAACACGAAACAGTATAGTGGAGAATGAGATAAATCGTTTTAGTTTGACTATCGTACATTGAAGATTTGAAGCTGTTCTTATCATCATACAAATGAAATGCAAAGGCAATCAAGAACATTGGCCGCCCCCTATCAGTACAAGGCTCTGCTTCCTGTGCGCCTGCGCACAGGTAACAAGAGAAAATATGAAAGAAAATCACGAACAACTTATGCCGTCAAGGGGCCGTTCATAAAAACCGTCGCATACAAGGGGGGGGGAGGGGTCTGACTGAGTGTGACAAGATGTGAAAAGGGGGGACGGGGGGTATACGGCAACGTGACGTTCGCCGTTTATTATTTTTTTGACATGAGCGCTAGCCAGCGTGACTACTTTTGGTAGAAATCTACTTTTTTAGATTTCTGACGAAAATTGAAAAATTTTGGTATGAAAGAAATCTTCAGTAGATTTTGGTAGAAATCTACATGTGCGACATCTTCTAACGAATTCCTGAACTCGTCAGATTTTTTAATCAAATCTATAGTGACACCATCTTTGCGAATGAATTTTCAATTAAGAATGCGAATTAATATTGTTACAGTACACTGTATTTCACTATAAAAATGAAACAAAATAAAGCGATTTTTTTCTGATTATGTTAAATATGTATATTATTTGTGGCCATCCATATTGAAATTGTTTATGAATATCTTGAAACCAAAGGCCAACCAACATATAAATTATTTAAATTTGTTAAACAAATAAAATTCCGCCCTCTAGAGTGTTTTCTATTATATATGAACATCGCCTCCTAGTACTCAGATGCTAAAAAACGATATGTATCGGCCAATAAATGAATAAATATATATAAATATTTTTAATTTTCAGAATTTTTGTACTATCATTTAGAATTTATCATACTCAGCAGGGGGGTATTTCTAGGGGGGGGTCACAAAAAGTGTGACACAGCGTGACAATGGGGGGGGGAGGGGGTAAAAAAAAGCTGGTTTTAGTGTGACGTATTTTATGAACGGCCCCCAAGTCATAATCAGGATATCACAAAAATGCAAAATGTTGGATATCCATGTAATACAAGAATTCGAAATTAAATTTTAGTCGTAACAGCAAGGGATTGAATAAGATAAAACACTTCATCACTAAGGATATTTTTCAGTATCTTCAGTAACTTTTTATAGCGACTATACCAACGTACACAAATCAGAAGTTTTCTAATACTTTTTTCAGCATATTCGTAATGAAAATGGCGGTTTCGAAAAAAAAAGGAAGGAAGAATCAATACTGCATATGACGAAATATATTGCAAACGTATTGCGAATATCTGTAGGTATACTGAACCTTGCCTCTATATTATATGCACGTTGTTGATTTTTTCGAAGGAGTGAAAAGAAACATTCGTCAATTTTACAAAATTGCAAATGAAGTGCATAATTATTACTAGCGGTACCTGCTAACATTTAGCATAATATTAACATTTCTCGAATCATCTTGGAACCATTAGTTCAAGCCAGACCCAACACAACAGGTGAAAGGAAAAAAACTTGTTAGAAAACAACTAATTCTTCAGCCCACACCACGGAGGGCGTTTAGTTATATCCGACAGGTGCCAGTGAACAGAAGAAATTCTTGGTGATAGAAGTACCGAAATCAGTTTTCAACTATTGGCATAAATACACTTGCAGACCGGTTTCGAGCTTATTCTTGTGTCAGTGCAGGAAAAATAAGGTGTTCCACGAGTCTCACCAGTAAATACTATTTTGTATATCCTCTTTACCACTACTAAATACGAGCAAGTCATTGAAATATCATTCCAAAGTTCCTGCCAAGTCCACATTCACAAAATTCACCCATTATCAAGAATACATAATTCAGAAAAAATATTTGATGTTGCTTTCCTATTTCGATTCATCTCATTGTTCAATCGACTGACACGTGAAGGAGAATCTTTGCTAAGAATCAAAATCAACTCGCAAAAATTGAAACCAGAAATTACTCCTCAATATCATTTAATTCATAGAATATTATACAATATATTTTTTGGAAATGACTGAAAATTTACAATAAAATCTGTAGAATTCTTCAATGAATATAAATTACAAATATTTTTCAATGCTCTGTTTCCGCATTGAAAAATGCAAATTTCATAAAAAGTCGTTAAGCACACTTGAAGACTGGCTAGATCTCAAATCATCTTGGAAAAATTATTTCAGGCCAGTCTCAACTTACCTACAGTGTTGACATGTTAATGGTCTCTCGTCAGTGCAAGGTAGTTACAACCAACAACTCGTATGTCACTGATTCTCCATGCTGAGAAAACTTCATTTTCTTCGAGTGCATCCATTATACCTCAAAAAGGCTGAAGCTAACAATGAACAATATAAGCCGTTATCAAGCCCTCTGTCTATTTTCAACGCATAAATAAAGCATTGAAACATTTTTCGTGATTTGAATTTGTTGCAAAATTCTGTCGAATTTCATATTTTGTTTTCATTCATACCCAAAAATTCAAAAAGTTTCAGAATTGAGTTCAATTGGTATAGGCTCTACTGACTGACCTATAAGGATAATTAGTGAACTTCTTAATTAATAACAATGGGTACATTTTTTTCATCAAAAATCGAAGTTTATAATCAACAAACAAAAAGTTGAAATGTTTTGTAAATTACAAGTTATTGAGGAGTAATTTCTGGCATTAATTCTCGATACTCGAGCTCGAGTATTCTTGAAGTTGCTTTTGATTCTCAGCAAATATTCTCAGTCGATTGAACATTGAGGTGAATCGAAATAGGCTAGTACAGTCGACTGTAACTTCTCAATGATATGTTTTTGGTTTAGGGAGAATGTTTTGAATGTGGACTTGAAAGGGATTTGAAATGGTTTTTCAATACCTTGGTCATATTCAGTGGTGGTGAACAGGAGATACAATTGGTATTTACCTGTAGCCCTCGTGTAACACTTTCCTCGGTAAAGGATTCCAGGCATCCAGGTCATTATAGCCACACCCCGGACAAAGATATCAGGGGAATGAGATTGAGCATGACCTCCATAGCTCTGATTGGTGTGGTTCCAATGGCTCCTGTAATGCAGAGACATGCTATTATTTGGATCTGGTCCAGCTTTTCAATGAGTGTTACCTGATAGGTCTTGGAGGCCCAGACGTCAGAACCGTTGATTAACATCGGTTTTATGATAGCCGTGTAGATCTACGGGGAGACCCTGGGATGTAGGCCTTCCTAACTCTATTCTCCAGGTGGGAGTTCCATGTCATCCTACTCTCGAAAATTACAAGGTACTTGACCTTCAATTTCAGTGGCGTATTTAGGAGGGTAGGAACTTTTAGTACACCCAGCTTCCTTTTTCTTGTGAAAAAAAAATATTTCTGTCTTCTTTGGTATGTATCAGAGTGACTGTTCTTTGCACCATTTTTCTACAAGTCTGAGAGCTGTCTGTGATCAATTACACAGCACCCTCTCGGATTTATCTGTGGGCAGTAGACAAGGTCATCTGCTTATTCTATGGTGAAAATATCATAGTAGTGGTGACAATACTCGTTCCTCTGGGCAGCCTCTCGTTACCAGTTTTCAAACTTTGATATCATTTATACCTTTTTATAACATATTGAGAATCCACCGACTTACTGCCATCGATATATTCCTGGGGATAAGTGAGTCTGATATTTTGAAAAATGTTGTTTTATCGAACGCCCCCTTCATGTCCATGAAGTTTTGTTGAATGCCAGAGAATCGAGTAAGAATGCAAGCGAGGTACCACCAATATCACGAATAATTCAATGTATAGGCACATTGGCACATTCAAACTGCAAAACGTTTATTTATACAGGGTGTTATATAATAATTGTCTGACATTTTACAGGACGATTCCTCAGTAAATTATAATGTAAAAAGTTCATGTAAGCATGGGTTCGCATTTTTTCGTGTATATCACACTAAAAATATTCAACTATGCGTCAAATTATTATTTTGACATGACAGCACGAAAACCATATATTGGAATAAACTCACTAGCCTACTTGATACTTTTATTTTCAGAGAGTTTGGGCGATTTGATGCATCGATTAATTTAAATAAAAATATCTCGAAAACGGCTACTTGTAGCGTATTTTGACAAGCAAAACTTTTTCACGGAAAAATAACAGAGAGATCGTTTTTTGTCTGGAAAATGTGCTGCATACATGCAAGTTGTCACTTCCCAAAAGAGACCAAGATCTGTAGGTGGGCTCCCTACAATTGAGTGCCAAACTGAAACAAATTTTGAATTTGTTCATTTGAAAAAATAATGAGAATAGTTATTAATGTCCTAGGAATTGAACTCCAAAAGGTTACACCACGTCAATTTTCAGCTCGCACAAGTTCCGACCCTTGAGAGTTCCCGGTTATGCGAGAATGACAGGTGATTTGCAGAATCTACTTTTAGTGTATTTTGGTTGTGAGTTATTTTTGTGAAAGCTGATTCAGGCGGCCAAAGTATACGTGATGATTTGAGGTCTATCCAAAAATCATACAAAAATTCCATTGGAAATACAGCTAGAACCCCGAACCCGTATTTTGTCAACACCCTGCATTGCCCACCATTGCGCTTGCATTAATCGTTTCAAATCTGAAATATGTCTCCAATTACAGTATTTCCCTTGAAAAACATCATTCGTAAAAATATATCCCAGTGATACCCCTTACATAAAAAAAATATTGAAATTGGTCTCATTAATAATAATGCAAGTATTTTTTGTCCTGACATTTTCGAACATTTGAATCCTGGAAGTTTTATCCATTCACCTAGTAGAGAAGAATTGTATGTCCTCACATACAATCCTTTCGTTGACTCAGTGATATTTATTTCTTATCAGGTGGAAGATGAAACGCTATCGACTTCGGCCGAAAGCCTTTAAGCATTTTTTTAACTTCCTACGTCTTCCCTCGGTACCAGCATGGTTATTCGTGGACCCGTGATCCATTTGGCAGAATCAATCCACAACACGACGAAGAGTAATTGTAGAGATGGAAATTCATGAATCATTTGGGGATCGAACCCAGGACTTCTTATACACCCACTTGCGCCCACCCATGCGCTTACATATTATATTTTTCAGGATACCTCGAAATAATAAAATTGACTCTGAAACGGTTGCCGTAATTATAAGTGTGGATTTTTCCTCTTTCGTGATTTCAATAAAGAATGCAAATTCCACTAATGCCACTTTTTTGTTTTTCTTCTGATACCACTGCTCCAGGGTTTCATGAAAATAGAATACGAAATGACGGTGAACTAATTTTTCATTCCATATCACCTTCTATAGTTGCACTCCTATCTATGAGAACCCTGGTAGCTGAGGGCAGGTTTTCCGGTTAGCCCACGTCTATCGCACTTTGAAAAATAATACCTCGTCAATCCTCTTTTGGACTTCTCAGGGTCGCTATTGCGAGTTCGCTGACGATATTGATGAACGATTTATTTCTGAACTTGAACAACATTCATAACAACAATTTTCTTCATGCCATGAACGGTTTTCGAAATGCGACCTGGATAAATTTTGACTACAACGCATTCAAACAACTTCACACCGAATATGTCTGATTCTGGAATCAGAAATGAATTGCTGCCGCATATTATTCCGGCCAATCCATAAAACGCAGACAAAGGTCTTCCACGATCAAACTTCATTATTCTCCTTATCGGAGAGAGACCTGACTCGCCAATTCCCCATCAAGAATTCTTTATAAAGGGGACCTTTTCCGACTTTTTCGTCGCATAAGCAGATCCAACTGACTGCTAATGATTCATTGAATATATTCTGGGATATTTTCGATTATCCGTCTTTTCCAGGAAGATTCATTGAACTGGTGTCATAAATGAAAGATAGTTCCAGTAGAGGTCGAATGAAAAAGAACGATTATATCAGTCAGATCTGAACCAGGCAACAAAAGTAAGTAATACTGGCTAGTTGTAATAAGAAATGTACGGAAATAATTCAATCGACAACCGACTGAAAGAACCTTGGGTTTTTCTTCAATTTTGAAGCACTATAAACTTTTCGTTCAAATGTAAAACCAAAATGCGATTTTTTTGATCCGATTATCACTCCACTACGGAAGTGAAAACTTATTTGATCGAAGGATTTTGCTGCTGAACCCTCTTCGTATCATGAGATACACCCCAAAAACAAACTACATTAGTTTTACTGGAGAAATAGGTGTAGTTTGGTGTTTGGTGTATTGTTGAGATGTGAGAAGGTCGGATTCCTAGTAGAGCGGGCGCTGCGAAACATTCCGTTTGCAAAAACCGATGACCTCATTCTGATTGATGATTTGAGTTGAGGTAGACTTGATGAATAATAATTTGGAGGTTGCCAGACGGAATTATGGTCCAGTTTTTTTTTCGGCCCTATAATAGGAGTTTTCGATTCCATCGCTGTAGTTGTTGAAAAAAAATGTTGTATAGAATGCAAAAACCATTGACCGCTATTTCTCGACTGGATTGTTTTTGCAAGATCCTTCCAAACCTGGAACTGAAAGTTGCCAGAAAAGCCCGTTGTCAGTTTTATTATAAATCTCCTTCCCAGCGTCACATACCTCCTCTCGAGTTTTGGAGCGGACCGCGCTTTTCTCAACAGTTTTTGTGACTTCAGTTATAGCTGAAATTTCAGCAGCTTTGCTGTTTTTCAATGCTTTGATAATACTATGAAATTTTCACAAAAAATTGTTATACGAAACACCGGAAGATTTGTTTGCAGAAACTTCCAATATCATACGTCGTGTTAAAGAAATTAGGTTTCATTACCAATATCTTCTAGTAACGAAAGAGGTCGACCAACAACAAATATCACAAAAACAGTTACTGGCTGCTTTTGACAAATTAATGGCGGATATAAAAGACGGTGTTTCGACGACCGCTTTTGAATTGACATACTTGGCTCAACGAATGACTGTACTCGCTGAAGTAGAGGATGTAGTTCTAATCGTGATCTCAAAGTGATCGAATCGATAAATTTGGTGACAAGGTTTTATTCTCATATCTTACTGAGAGGAAGCAATCTTCTTTGGTTTTCATGGCAGGAAGTTCATTAAGGAAATAGCTGACTATGTACGCCGGCTAGACTGTAGCAAAATCGTCATGTGTGCTGAGGAATTACGGAAGGAGCTATCCACTACTGAACTTATACCAGAGGAAAAGTTGTGTGATGAAATTCTTATAGAAGATGCCGCGAAGAAATGCACATTCACGCCGAAATGGAAGACTTTCATACAAGCCTCATTTAGCAGTCAAAATCTAAAATTGTCAGGCAATACACTCCATGAAGCATTAGCGGTGTTTAGTGATATATATCAGTGTAACGAACAGAAAGACACCGCAACATACAGCTCTAGCCGAATTCATTCACCACCTACCTAACTGTGACAATGACTTTCAAGGGGACATTAAGTGGCGAAGATTCTATGACCGTTACAATCATGATAGTTAATCGACAAAAAAATGATGAAAAGAATACCTCACGGGCATGGCCTAGCTCTCCATGATGACTAGTCATTCGATATCTGAAGCTAAGCAACAGGGAAAGACAGCGTCGAAAGCTCATAAAACTGCAGCGAAGTATTATATCATAGCTCGCAGGCAATATATCAATGAACACAAGATATATTGAGGAATTGCTGTCCTTCGGAGGAGACGTAAAGCCGGCGGCCTGAGTCCATGGTTGTTGGACTCGTAAAGAATCCCTACCTCTGGTTGGAATACCAGAGTTCGGCAAAATTTCCGGTTGGGGGAAATGTGGTCACCGGATCCGATGATTGGCCTTGGTAGGGGAAACAGGCCGACGTTGAATAAATCATTTAAAAAAAGAACACCTCAGATACTGCTTAACCGAAACTAACTGAAACTGACTCCAAATATTTATATCAAGTCCTTCAACCAAAATCCCAGCTGGCCATTACAGGTGGATATAGAGACTCCAAAAAATCTTCAAGCTCCAAGGTAATAGGTCTTCTGAATTGTTAGATTCATATTATTCTGCGTTTACGAGCGACAAGGCCAGCGCTAGAAAATTTCGTGACATTATTAATGAACTATTACATTAATAATTAAAAAAATGAAACCTTTTTCCGTCGAAATATTTTCATTCATCTCTCCAGAAGCAGATTGAAGGATTTTCAGCCATATTTTTGTTGCTGTTCGTGAAGGAATTGAACAAGTTTTTATAAATTGTGCAGATTTCGATGTTTTCGTACTTAACATCCACTTTTAGCATAAGCTATTGAATAGTAGTTTTTGAGGGATTTGGTTTGAAGGATCAGCAAAAAAATATCTTTTAAGCTGGGATTCAATTCAAATGTATCTGAAATTATCGGAACTTTTGATGTTTTGTATTTTTGCTGCAATACATGGGCCTCCGAACATACTCCAATTCGGATATGAAAGACGAGATGGAAAGTTGTACCCGGTGCAAATGGCAAAACCACCTATGACAAATTCTTTGATCAGGCTTTGCAAATATAATGCTGAATGCCTGACAATGTTTTGCACTTGTAGAAAAAGCGAAATCAATAGTATTTTCCTTTGCAAATGCATCGGCAATAATTGTCAAAACTTACCTGAATGAATTTTTCACTACTTATCAATAGGTAAACCACTTTTTTTATTAAATTTGTATTGAATTAGATCATGCCGTTTTTCTCCATACCTTACCTAAACCAGGTGTTAATAGTCAATAACAATTTTTTTTCGCAGCTACAGCGATGGAAGCGAAAACTATTATAGGACCGAAAAAAAAACTGGACCATAATTCCGTCCGGCAACCTCTATAAAATCATTAATTAAGTCTTTCTTAACTCAAATCATCAATCAGAATGAGGTCATCGGTTTTTTCAAACGGAATGTTTCGCAGCGCTTGCACTATAGCTTAAATTATGTTCAGTATCATCAGCTCCACCCAATATATTTCATAGGATTTCAGTCGAATAACATTTCGTCGACAGGTTGAATGGTAAAACAAGGACTGCTAGCCTTGAGAAGGATACGAGTCACATTAGCATTCAAATGTCACCACGTAGTTGAAGTCTGAGTAAATTTGGCACTCTTAGGGTCGTTTGCAACATTGAGTAGAATCAGTGCAAATGTCAATAGATAGAAGTAACAGGAAAGACTGACTTAGCTGGAGCTATGAATAGAAAGACAAGAGCTTAGGGCATATCATATATGACTGCTCATATACTCATCAGGAAGATCTATGTTCAGCGAGTACCGGCCTCGATCTAGGTCGAGATAAGTGGTTGAAATAAAAATATTACACTTTATATTTGAAACAGAACAGTCTAAAGTTTTGCTCGATGATGCGTTATGGTTTCCCCAGATGAAACTTTCATGTGGTTATAATTATTGCCGGGATTACAGCATCAAGCCCTTAAAACTTTTAGGGGGTCAATAACCCAGCATGAATCATATTCAGGACGATGGTGCTATATAAAAAACTAGTTTCTGGTACAATGCCATAATTTTTTTATCGATATTATTAACGAAATACAGAAAAAAAAAACAGAAATGGATAGCTGAGATCAAATATTTTAATACTTTGTTACTGTTTTATATCGATGATTTGCTGGGAAAAACATTTTGTTCAGTGCATAGTTTCAGGGAAATCAGTACTCTTCATACTAGTTTCTTTCCAGAGCACCCATATCAGCACGCGATTCAAAAAACCATAAGGTCAATAATATTGATGATCACTTTGCGAACATAATTGAATGGTGTAACATCAACTTGGCGACATTTGATGCTGGGAAACCCAGCCGGTCTATCTATATAAAATTCGCCAACATTGTGCCTAGTCAATGCGTATGTCCAAAGTGCTCCAAAAATATTAACGAAACCCAGCATAGTATCAAATGTGCTGGTGATTGAGCCGAAAGTATTTCCATGAGCATTGCACCAATCTCAGTGAAAAAGACTTTTTGAACACTTGACATCGTCAGTGGGCATACTTGAAGACTGGCGTTAAATCAAATCATCTTTCGAACAATCTGTTCAGGCCAGTCTCAAATTACCTACACAGTAGGTTTCGGCTGGCACCTGTCAGAAAACAACTACTCCCCTGGCTAATACCACGAAGGGCATTGGATTATATCCGACCAGGTGCCAGTGCAGGTTTCTTCACAGAAGTTAATCCTGCATTTGCTTTCGTCGATACAAATGAAGGAATTGATCTTCAATTATAGGGACGGACACACTTGCAGACCGGTTTCGGGCTATTTGGCCACTCGTCAGTGCAAGGCAGTGCCATCATCAACATAAAGTCGATGATTTCCCATAATTAAAAATCAAACTCCTACACGAGTATCAAGCCCCGGCCAAAGCTGATGCGAACAACGAAGTTATTACGCCATCTACTAATGGACGAGGTATTCCAAAAGCAAACCGAATTCGCCCATTCCTTCTGCGAGGAAAATGTAAAAACACATTGTTCAGATTGTTCGAAAGATGATTTGATTTAACGCCAGTCTTCAAGTATGCCCACTGACTATGTCAAGTGTTTTTACATTTTCCTCGCAGAAGGAATGGGCGAATTCGGTTTGCTTTTGGAATACCTCGTCCATTGGTAGATGGCGTAATAACTTCGTTGTTCGCATCAGCTTTGGCCGGGGCTTGATACTCGTGTAGGAGTTTGATTTTTGATTATGGAAAATCATCGACTTTATGTTGATGATGGCACTGCCTTGCACTGACGAGTGGCCAAATAGCCCGAAACCGGTCTGCAAGTGTGTCCGTCCCTATAATTGAAAATCAATTCCTTCATTTGTATCGACGAAAGCAAATGTAGGATTTACTTCTGTGAAGAAACCTGCACTGGCACCTGGTCGGATATAATTCAATGCCCTTCGTGGTATTAGCCAGGGGAGTAGTTGTTTTCTGACAGGTGCCAGCCGAAACCTACTGTGTAGGTAATTTGAGACTGGCCTCAACAGATTGTTCGAAAGATGATTTGAAGACTTTTTGAGCCTTCAAAATAGTAAAAATGTTTTTGGGATATGTAAAAACTGCCATTTGAATAATGATGTTAGTTCGAAGTCATCCGATGGAAATCAAGAAACAAGAATACATCTAGTAAAACCAAAAATAAGCTCGGAGGATATTTATTGCTCAGCTCTTATTATAGTTAGTGTACTATGAATTTCAACAGTTAGCAGAAAAATTTAAGAAACAAATTGATACGAAAAAACAAATTTTGAATGTTGAAAACAACCCTAGCAAAAAAATAATGAGAACCTACAAGAGAAACTGGAGAATAATCTCATAATAACGGGGATCCCTAACAAGAATGAAGGCAATTCGGAAGAGAATGTTAAATGTATTGCGCAACATCTGTAACCGAAAAATGAGTTCAAAAGCTTTGGCATAGGAAAGGAGAATAATAGTGACGGACCAATTGAGGTGTTTTTCAAAAATAAAGAAGATAAAAAATATTGAAGAATCGTGAAATAAAAAAAACTACAGATGAAATACACCAAAACCTTGAAACCTTGAAAACATTTCTACAACTTTATACGGCAGTAAGGGAGTATAAAAAAACGCACTGATTACACATTTGCATGGGTGGAAAATGAAAGCATTTTCTGAAGGAAGACATGAGATTCCAAAATTAACATGATACAAACCATAAATCAACTTCAGCGTTTGATAAACTGAGTGAACTCAACATTCCTTATTTCAATTTGAGAAGTATAAAGAATAAAAGTTATCCTGAGAAAAAATGCCCTTAATCCAAATTTCGATTTGACCTGCGAATTATGTTACCAAGGTCTGAAAAACATTCACAATAATTATTTCCTTTTTTCCCCTCTCTGGGGGTGTAAAATAATATGTGAGGACTGGAGGCCCAAAAATTATAATTTCGAAGACTATAATACTGTCTTCTATATACATTATTTTTTCAATATGAATTCGAGAAAAAAATAAAACGTGAAAAATTTAATTTTTTTGCCCTCAGAGGGAAGAAGAGAGGGAAAAAAGTATGGTGAGTGTTTTTTCAGACCTGGGTAACATCGTTCGCAGGTCAAATCATAATTTCCTGATTGTGGACATTCCGACGATCTCAACCCAGGATACCGTTTGAAGAATTGGAGTGTTATTTACATCAAAATAACCCAGACATCGTTGAATGTGGTGAAACACAAAAGAAGCGGAAACAAGACTAAATAAATTGAACAGTTATAACACTGTATTCTTCTCAAGAAATATTAGAGGTGGGCGGACAGAAATTTATGTGAAGTTATGTCTTCGAATGTGGCAACTATTTGCAATCGGCAAACAATATGTATTGGAACTCAACAACTCAGATTGACAGTGATGTGTTGTCCACCAAATAAAATTCCGGATGCTGAGTTTTCAGAACTGTTAGAAGGACGTTTGAAAGCGAATTCAAGAAAGCATATCTTGATTGGAGACTTCAACATATCAGATGATTAATCAAGAAGGGTGAGGGACTACCAAAATTTTGTTTTAATGAATGGTTACAAATTTATAAATTGAATTGGTCTACGTGGTACCACCTGAGTCACAGATACCTCAAAAACTTGATTGCCCACATAATAACAAACTGTGATTACATACGTTTCAACTACGACAAATGATTACTACTCTCTTGCCAATAAGTATTTGAGAATAAATATTGAAAAAAAAACTGAAAATTGTAGAGAAAATAATACTAGACCCAAGAAAGTTCATAGTAGATTTTCCCGAAATAGATGATAAAAAAATAAAAAGTTTCACAATACTTGTTCAATAATGTTAATCAAGAGCTAGTAATAAAAATGAACTTCATAAGTTAACCAAAGAATACCCTGTGAACCGATAGTGGAGCAGAGAATATGAAAAATATAAAAATATTTAAATAATTTAAAATTACAAACGTATTCAGCTGAGAAAAAGAGTATTTTATATGAAGAGTGAAAACAAAACTAGTGTAGGAAAAACAAACAATGAATATTCATGAACAGTTTCGTAAATCCTGAAAAACATACAAGAGATCTAGAATCTAGACCATTGAAATAGAGAATAAAAAAGTTAAGAATTAAGTAGATATAGAATGCAAGAACCATACAATGAATTTCAAGAAGTAATAAAAATGCAAATAGAGAAATCCAATTCAAAAATCACCTGGAACACTTTGGATTGCATACGTAAAAAATACAAATACTCCGATACGCTGTCTAGAAGTTTTCTTCGCCCAGAAAAAATGAACTCATAGAGTTTATGGATTATAGTAGCGATATATACAATGTTTCTTGTACAACTGTCCTGTTTTCCTAATAAAATAGACATTTAATATTTCTATAAAAAAACATTTTACATTCTACATGCCCCACAAAGTTGACGAGTTCCATAATTTTGTTTTCTCTTCTAGATAGGCTGACAGGAAGAACACAGTTTTACAGATCCGATTTTTTCGGTAACAATTGATTTGAAGCTTTTTCTGCAGCCCCTTCAATATCGTCAGTAACACACAATTCCTCACTATTGTTCTTCATTATGCAAGACATCAAACACCAGCAAGAACATGTGATTTCAAATAAAACGCTCGAGCTGTGAACAATACTGTTTGTTGGTAACCAGGTGATTCGGCGTCACTTGACACGGCCACTTCACAGCAAATGCTATAACATGAAAATAGTTAACTGACAAGAGATGTCAAACTGTGTTTTTATAAAAAATTTAAATTTATCTATTTTATTATGAAAACAGGACAGTTGTACAAAAAATTTGTATGATATTTTTGTTAAAAGTAAGTTTTATTTTATTCACTCACAAAATGAAACCTTACTTTCAACAGTAATATGAGTAAAATATGTATGAATGAGTCTATGAAATGTGACACTATATAGTATTGTTATTGTATTATGATGATCTGAGTAAAAAAATTGTTCTTGAAAAAATCTTCATTTAATATTCAGAAGTCAGGTCTGGCAAAGTAAAATATCTCGATGCTGGGAGTTATGATCAATAATAATCTCTCATGGGATAATCATGTGAGATCGATCGCTGAAGGTGCTGCCTAGAAGATCGGATTTTTAGTGGTAGTAAATGTGGTTTATGGTATTATATAACAAACATAACAAACGCCATCGATTTCTTTCGAAGTCTCTCAGCATGTAGACTCCTTGATAACTTCCTACCCCATACCTCAGGAGCAGCATTGATTATTCGCGGACCCGCCAACTATGGCAGGAGTCGTTCGCCAACACGACAAAGAAATTCTTATGGAGAAAAATCTCTGCCCGTTGGTGAAGTGAACCCGGGACCTGTAGGTCGACAGGCAGATGCGTAACCACAGCACCCACTCCCTCGCCTCGGATTTCTATTTTCGTGCAAAGAAATACTTCACTTCTCGTCAGCTTCTAATGATCTAGAAGGCACATATACGGCCTGTTTTAGAATATAGTTCCCATGTATGGAGCACGGCACAAAAACATCCATTGAAACTTCTTGATTTTATCCAGAATTAACCAATCCGTCTTCTTGGTGATTCTTCACTCACGGACTTGCTCACTTCGTTCTTTCTTCCCTAGCTATTTTCTCGGTCGGTGCTCTTCTGAATTGTTATCAATCATTTCACCCTTGGCTATATCCACAAGGATGACCCGACGAGTGCGGAAGCCCCACCTCTTTGTTTGTTGATCAGGTATCTTTTTCGATGAAACAACTGAACTAGAAACTCCTCATCGTAGGAAGTTTTTCCTGAGGCATTCAAACTTCGAAAATTCAAAGCTAGTGTTGATTTATAACTCCTCTTCCTTGAATCATGCTGTGTTCTTTAAACTTTACAGGGCTTTCCTTTCGTGTGAATCGTGTGTTTAAAGAAAACGGTTATATTCAAAATGATAAATCCTGAAAAAATAATTATCCACCTAATTCCACCTGCCGTGCAAAAATGATTGTACCTATCGGGAGTCTTCATATATTTTTTTTCAATTGAATGAACTTTCGTACCTCACAGTATCATTATTTTTGTACGGCATTGGGTTCTTCGAGATTAGTTTTTCAGGAATCTATTATCGTGAAGACAGTCAATAAGAAAATTCGATTGTTGGCTCCCATTTTTGGGCAAGAAATTCATTTCTTCCCCCTATTGCATCGCTGCAAAGTGGAAACGTAGTGCTAGAAATTATTGTCTCCTATAGCAGCATCGTCCTGAAAATGACTCATAACATGATAAGCACTGACATACACGTGATCATTCACGTGAAAGGTGGGTTAAAGCTATGACTATGGTAGTAAATACATTACCTAGCTTTGGATAACACCATTTTGATCGAGTTGAAACTTCCGGTAGATTGATTATGTTCCGTTGTTGAAAATATCAAATAATTTGAAATATGAAGAATCTATTCTTTTAAATAGTGATGAAAAATATTCTGGTTGATTGAACGGAGTATGTTGTAGTCTCAGATCAATTGATCTGAGGTTGTAGTGGACGATACAGGTTTTTGTGATCTACTTTTTGAATAAATCGATTTGGACACTGACAGAAGATAGTAAATACATATGATTTTCACTGAAATGAGAAATATGCATGATTTTTGTTGTCTTATATCAATCATTTACATCTTCATAACGTAGAATGATATATAAATGCGAATAACAATGAAATTGAGCTGTTCAAACGCCACCACGTATCGCACGGTTTCATAAACACCAAAAGAAATATCCAGTGTTTGTTTACTCTGAGCGTGTCACTGACTGAAACATATTTCCAGTTCTGATTGCTATATAAATCAGGGAATAAGCTAACAAACCTTCCCGCAAGTATTGTATTGTACCGAAGTGCAAGAAAATATTAGAAATTTATATTTTTCCTTATTTATTTTTCAAACACCCTTACGACTGGGCCCAGAAGGCAGAGACTTGTGCGAGCAAGGGTCGGCTAATTATTTTGGGTACCGAACCGCTCTGGGGTGTCTCAGTGATCTTTACGATGGCCCATTCACTATTTCAAGTACATACACCCGATGAAGTGTTTATTCGTTTTCCAAGCGATGCAAAAGTACGAAAACACCAAAGATATCGTGTTTATATTGTTGTGGAGACCATTATAATGTAACGGTTTTAAATTTATATGAAGCTTAGTATGACATAGTCGAGAGTAGGTTTTGCATAAGATATTCAGCAGTAGAAAATTCGGTTTGAAATCAACCTAACACATATCGAGTTATAATATACATCAAATCACTTCATACTTATTTGAAACTTTCAAAAAGTAAATGAACCCATACATGTTACCCATATGTTATCATTTTGTGTCCTCTGACGCAACATTTCCTTTAGACCAGTGGTGACAGGTGTTGTGACTTTGAATTTTCCCTTCCTTATTCTTCACTTTCATATAATAATATAATAAATAAATGAAAAAATACGTTCGGATTATATTGTGACCATAATAAAGATTCAAGAAAAAAATATAAAGCAAATTATCGTCTTGATAGGAATAAGTTTCGAATGCTATGAAAAGTATTGTTTATAGAATTCTTCTCGTAAAACAAATACTTGAAAAAGTGTAACCAATTATGTCTTCGGCAGTGCTCAGGAGAAAGATCTTGTGGTTCACTCAACTTTTCTTTTAGCGAAAAAACACACCCAATCATTTCGATAGCGTGATTATAAAATAATAAAATGAAACTCCCCGTCTAAAAATGTTTCCGAAGCAGAAATTGAATATTAATGAACTGGTAATTACCAGAAAGCTTAGCTGCAGGGCCTCACTGATGATAAATATTCGATTTGAATCACGAGAAATATTTTGACAGCAACATGCATTTGAGAGAATTCTTTTGATGATCCTGATGATTGATTTCTAAAGACATAATTGATAATTTGTTTCGTAGTTTTTTGGGTTTGTAACCTACCAAAATCTGAAAAAATTAGAATTAATATTGGAATCTATACAAGTGTAGGACAGATTTTCGATCTACCCCGAAAATTTGCTGCGTCTATTGAAAAACAGTTTTTTCTAGATAGAACAAGTAGATTGGAAATCTGCCCTTCTTCACTTGTATAGATTCCAACATTATTTCTTATTTTTTCAGATTGTGGTGGGTTACAAACCCAAAAAAGTACGGAAAAAATATTGA
Organism: Zygogramma bicolorata; assembly: GCA_032362365.1. NCBI lineage: Eukaryota > Metazoa > Arthropoda > Insecta > Coleoptera > Chrysomelidae > Zygogramma > Zygogramma bicolorata. Next base: position 60,986 of record JAVJAQ010005065.1, on the reverse strand, counting down.
TCTACCACAAAATAATGACGTTTAATCAATACTTGATAATATTATTCAATTCGGATATTCGGTGTCATTCCGCTGTCAAGAATACTTTATTTCCTGGAAGTAGTCTACCTATCAACAGAGATTGTTTGATTTTACTTCTTGTTTCATTTACCCAGAGAGTGTTCGTAATTTTTTTTATTTTACTTCTTGTTTTATTTTTTTATTCGAAGAAGAAATTCAAAGAATGATTACTCAATTCTCATTTGATTCACCTTATGTTATTAACTAGTAATTGGTGTTTCAAACATTACTAGGATCTACGGGTTGAATATCGGACCTTTGTCCTTTGAGGGAGTTGAGATCTTTTTGCATTCGGGCTGGAACAAGACAGAAATGAAGCACGTATTTTTTAATGTACAACGGACTAGTGCATCGACTGTATGTTAATCAAGAACATAAATGAAAATGAGTGAGAATGTCTTCATACGGAGCAAAGATTCTTGTTCAACCTCCAAGGGGAATCTTCCATTGAACTCTCTAGAAAAAATCCCGCGGAAAAAGCTTGAAAACAATTCGCTCGATGAAAACTCATACATGAATTCGGATCACTCAACCTGATGAAATTAAAGGAGTGAGTGAATAATTCTTGTATGAATAAGTGGTTGAGACTCAATGAAATCACTTGAAAGTGCAGTCCATCATGGAACTTTCAGCATCAACATATGCTACTGATTCCGAAAAATTCTCCTTAAGAAATGATAAAATCGCGCTTTTTTACAAATCCTTCGCAGGAACCTGAATTATTCTGATAGTATTGTATTGTTTATTTTCAACTGGGGATGATGAAGTCCCTAAAGCCTGTTGAATTTTCATCAATTCAGAACGTGAGTTGCCATGAAACTCTGAAAGGAGATAAAAAACTGTGGTGATTGCGGAGTGAAATTTCCTGATTCTCGCAGAATAAAAATCTGGGTTATTTGAAACGATCATCGATATGCTTCGTTACACCGTTTCTTTTCCACAAACTGAAACAAATTTCGTATTACAAAAAAAAATCCGAATCTCGAATCTCTTCAAACCACCCCTATAGAAACAAATAGAAGCGGATAAATTCATCGTCAATCGAATCCAGAGTTCCAACCAATTCTTCTTTGCAAGGTAGTGAAATTTTATATTCAATATCACACTGAATCGAATATAGGAAGTGAAATCACCGCTTCTCTTTTACAAACGCTTAGCTGGCGCATATGATATGATTATTCCTGAATTTTTTGCCCCATTAAGCATAATTTCGAACACCTTCTGTCCTAGAATTGCCCGTCAGCATTTTTGCGAACGGACGCAGGACCAAATTTATATGTCACAGTCACGAGCGGAACTTGGACTTCTCTAAATTGAATTGGCGGTAAGGGTATGACGTATATCCATTGTATTGATACATGGCAGCTCAAGATACATGCCCAATAATTGGATATTCAGCGAGTGGTTTTTTACGGGAAAGAAGTGAAAATTCGAGGCATCGATTTGAAGATGATTCAATTAAGTTCATTGAAATAATGATTTAATTAGGTTAATCCCAAAGGAAGGAGAAAATAAGGAGTCTTTCTGGACAATAATCCGTGTGTAATATGTATAACTCACAAGCTAGCGCCATTTTCAAGAACTTATAGACATATCTCTGTATCAATACTTTAGGATTAGTTGGATTGCTCTAGTGCTAGATATAAACGAACGTACTTCACCGGACAACTATAGACAGGTGACAATACTAAACGTTATCTCCAAAATTTTTGAACGTACCTATTACGAAAGAATTGGCGATTTTCTGGAAAGGAAAAAGATTCTCTCATCTCGACAGCATGGATTCCGCGCAGAGAGATCAACGGAGAGTGCAACAGTTGAATTCATGGAATGTGTCTACTAAAATATTGATGCAGGCAATTTTGTTGCTGGCATTTTCTTTGATCTCTCGTGTGCATTCGACAGCCTACAAATAAACTTCATTTCAAATAAACTAGAAAGGAATGGAATAAGAGGAAAGATTCTTGAAATAATGAAATCATACCTTACTGAAAGAAAGGCCTATGTGAAAATAGAAAATGAATGTTCCGAAACCTACTCCGTGGATATAGGGGTTCCGCAAGGGTCAGTGTTGGGACCACTACTCTTCTTAATATTCGTCAATGATATGCCCGACCATATCACGAATGGACAAGTCACAATGTTTGCAGACGATTCTTCAGTGGTGGCCTCTGCACGGACCCTGAAGGAATTGGAAAATACTGTAAGTGAAGTCATGAGTTCTTTCAGAAATTGGTGCAATGCCAATAATTTGATACTGAACATCGAAAAAACGGTATATATTCAATTCAAGTGCAGGGGAAACAGTTCTAGTTCTTCTCTTGCCGGAATTCAAAACTCAGAATCAACCAAATTCGTAGGACTTCACCTAGATCAATACATATCATGGGACAACCATCTTCAACACATTCAAACAAAAATTAATTCTGGATTTTTTGCTATGCTTAAGCTAAAGAAAACATTGGACAAAACAGTACTGATAGACATATACTACTCACTAGTATACTGTCACCTTTCATATATGGTTATCCTATGGGGAGATTGCACCAACGCTGATAGAATTTTTGTCTGCCAGAAACGCATCCTGAGACTTATGTACAGTATGAAATCCGATGATAGCTGCAAGACTAAATTTATCGACAACAAAATATTGACTTTTCCTTGCATATATATCTATAAAACATTACTTTATGTAAAAGAAAACATACATTCATACAAGAGAAACTCATCCTTTCATAAGTATCCAACAAGAACTGCAAATGCATTAAGCGTAACTCAACATACATTAACAAAATTTGAGAAAAGCCCGGGATATGTCGGAGCTAAGATTTTTCAACAAACTACCGAGCAGCATACAGAACATGAGTTTCAGAAAATACAAACAAACAATTAAGAATATAATGTTGGAGAAAGCATATTACTCTGTAAGAGAATTCCTCAATGACTCATTAGAATGAATCAGTCATAACGACCATTTTCATTCACCATTATATATATATATATATATATACTTTTTTATTTTGACGGACTATCTGTTTTTAAGTAATTGATAATGTGTGAAATGTGAAAATGACGTGTATATCCATCTTATAGATGGCTGCTGTTGCAATTACGAATAAATGAATTTGAATGTATGTCTATACTTTTTCGATAATGACTCCAGCAATCCAAATAATCATAATCTTTTGATAAAGATATGTCAAAAAATTCAAAATTTTGCACATGAATTAATTCCTAAATGAACTATTTTCGATATTGCAGCGTCCGTAAACACCTTCATTTTAGCAAAAAAAATAAACATATCAAGATGAAAAATGAAAAAATTCGGAATGAAAAAAGAAAGTAATTTTTTTTACGGAGAACACACCGAGAGCAATGAAAATTGTTTATGGAATTTAATGGCAATAATTGATGGTTCTTCATTCTCAAGTCTGTACTTATATCTGAGTGAGTTGGTCTGGGGATAAAGTCTATTTTCAACTCAATCAATACACTTCATGAGGAACTATTGAACTTCGTTACATTTGTGACTATAAGGCCGAAAAGTATTTTTTTCAAAGGGTTGAATGAGTGAAAGAATATACTCAAGATTCAGAAAGATTAACAAAAATATCACACTTTCCTGTATTACAAACCGCGACACGTGTTTCGCAATAAAGTAGCTTTTTCAAGCAGGATGAATGAATGACTATCCTATAATAAGCTTTTTGAATCCCCGTAGGTCGGATGTCCACTGTGATAAAAGTTACGACAATCTCTGTAACAAAGGTCCGATATTCAACCCGTAATTCATTGGTCCTGGTAATGTTTGAAACACTTATTACTAGTTGATTACATGAGGCAAATCTAATGAGAATTGAATAATCATTCTTTGGATTTCTTCTCCGAATTAAAAAAAAACAAGAATTAAAATAAAAAAAATTACAAACAATCTCTGTGTAAATAAAACAAGAAGTAAAATCAAACAATTTACAAACAATCTCTGTTGATAGGCAGGTACGTGTATAACAACTGAAAGACGTTCGATTCATGAATCAAACGTCGTCACATAGAAGTTGTAATTTCTGTTTTTTTGATTCGGAGAAGAACTCCAAATAATAATTCCTCAAACTTCATTCCCTTCACAAAAATACCCAAGTTCCTGACTAATAAAAATTCCATCGGAAGTTGAACGCGGATTTTTTTTGCCCCGAAAGGTAAACGAGGCGCTATTCAAATATCTCGTTAACAAATCAGCAGTTGAATTCCCTGATGACAGACATAAACAAGTCCTCTGATTTGGTACTGCGTGAGATTAGTATTGCGTGCCAAATACCGAATGTGACGTGACAGTTGTTCTGAGACATTGAAAATGGAAACTTTAGCATTCCACTAGAGGTTGATATAAATCATTATATTTATTATTCGTTTCATTCGATATAATTTTATTCGACATCAGAGAATGATGTAAAAACATTGCAGCAAGTCATGGAGGTAGAATTTTTCGGGCTGCATCGGTGCGATAGGCAAATTATTGGTTGCTTAAATAACACCTAGTAGGTAAAATAACTCGATCGAATACACCGACCTATCCGGTAGCTTTGAGGATTTTTCCGGATTTTCCTATAGTTGTGAGGGTGTTTAACGAAGGAATATTATTAATAAAAGAAAGAAATATCCATTGCTACATTTTCCATTATATAATGATATTTTCAGATTTTCAAACAGATATTTCTTTACTTGGACTCCATCTGCCTTCAGGATCGATTATCATTCGTTTCTCTATAGTATTTCCAAAAAAATCCAAAATTTCCCTGTGGTATTTGGTTTTGATTTTTTCAGTTTGCCATATTCCACATCGTCATGATAATGACATTTCGATATTTTGTTGATCATTTTTTCGTTAGAAATGAACCAATGAAGAAAAACGAGATATGATGAAACTTTGTCAAAAAATGATAGAAACGTAAAATAAATAGAAAAATTATCTAAATATTCGAAATACTCTTCGCATGAGTTCATTTAGTGTTTTTTTTGTCAAGTACTGGGGGATTCATTCAAATTCAACCACAGGGCATACCGAAATAAAGTCCCAATTGAATATACTTTCAAGTTTTGAATGTGTCTCAATTGAATGGCAAATTGTTTTTCTTTACCTTTTTTCAATCGTTATCTGTTTTTTCATCATATCTATATCTAATAAAAAACCGAAAATTGTAGGTTGTACAAGAGATACACTCTTGTTAAGTTAATTTTTTCTTCAACCAGGGTAATACTCCAGAACTCTCTTTCCAGTATTATATTGATAATACATTTCAAATATAGAGTATTTTTTCGATATTAATGAAAAACTCAGAGGAAAGAAACTTAATTGAATTCAATATTGAACGACACAAATTGAATTAGTAATGTCAAATCATAAAAATTTTAAAGGTACAACTATGTTTCGATTCAATCATTCATTGTTTTCCGAATACATTTAGTTATTTAATGTATAATTGCTATATACCACATTTTCCTTCTTCGAATCTGTATAATTATTCCCTACGAGATTACTGTTTTCATATGTTATAAGAGAAAAATTCAGAGGAATGTTTTCTGTCAATGTTGATCCATTTTAAATGGATTTCCAGCCACCAAAGTCTTACAGGTTAAGCAGTGTTTCCCAAACTTATCTAAAGCGCGACCCCTTTTTGTTAAAAAAATTGTTCACGACCCCCTACTCATCACCCAAACCAAAATAGCGACAAAAATAGCGTGCCTAATTTACAACTGATGGTTTCTCAAATTTTATTTTTTTTTATTTTACTGTTTGAATTCAGCCACATATAAAATTAAGGGGTTTATAAGAAAAATCGATTTATGGTCAACTTCACTTGGCAAAAAGCAGCTCGATTCATTCCAGTGCGTTCAGGAAATTAAAGAAAATGTATGTTACAGTGCTACAAATTTTGAACAAGTTTATGCAGGCATGCAAGTTACTTTGCTTAATTTAAAACAACAGCTCTGTGATTATTTCCCCGAAGAAATTCAAAACAGTTACGACAGTTGCAGATGGATACTGAATCCGTTTTTGGCCGAATCCTTTCAACATGCTGAAATACCAATAAACATGAAAGAACAACTTATTGAAATATCAAGTGATGGAATGTTGAAGCTCCAATTTTTTTCCCAGAACCCGGACGAATTTTGGACCAAAAAGATGCAGGAATACCCTCAGTTGGCGAATGAAGCTGTAAAATGTTTGGTTCCATTTGTAACATCATATTTATGTGAGTTAAGTTTCTCGTGTATGACTGCCATTAAAACAAAAGTGAGAAATCGTCTCGTACTTGAAAACGATATAATTGTGTGTGTCTCAAATACACAGCCTAGATTTGAAAGACTAGTTTCAAAAAAACAGGCGCATGGGTCTCATTAATATTGTAATATTTGACTTTATTTTTTTCTTTTACTTTTAAGGACTTTTTAAGGACTTTTAATATTTAGTTTCATGTTTCGTTTGATAATTAATTGTTAATTTTTATTTACGGCTTTATTAAAATAAAAATACATGATTTAACAAAGTAGTGTTTTTGTCTTATTTTGGAAATTTCCGGCGACCCCCCTAGTACCTCATTGCGACCCCCCAGGGGGTCGCGACCCACACTTTGGGAAACACTGGGTTAAGGTATCTTCGCCGGCATCTGCAAGAATGATAGCTCCTCGGTACAGATATGACTTATTATCCAGGATAATCCTGTTCGGGATTAAATATTTTCAATGTTTCAATTCGTCCATGAATGTATCAACAATTACGCGTCCTTCAGGAACATATGTATTTTTATGCTTATGGCTCTCATACAACTGACGAGTAAGTATCCTCTGGTTCCGTAAACTTTACTACCCTTCAAATTATTTCTTCTATTTACCAATCATTGTAAAATTTTCTCATACATAATTTAATTTCAGGTAAGCACTGATGAGGACTTTTCAGTCGAAAATGGTCTGCTGAAATTTTCATAAAAATTTGTCTGTACGAAATACAAAATATTGGTACGTGCACACAACTTGACAATTTTCACTCAATATTCTTTGTGTTCATCGGCGTCTATCATATCTATTGACATCAAACAACAATTTTGAGATGCTATGTGCTGAAGATTGTCTATTCAATATTTGACATGATTCTGGAGGATTCACGACGGCATCAGGCCAGAATACAATTCAGATATTCAGGTTAACTTCTGAAGGGATATCAAGGCAGTTTGTAGTTGAGAGTGAGTCTCGTTTCTTCTGTATTGCAACACTCGAAACATCCCCTATACATCCTTCATAGAGTATCTAGCTAATGAAACAAGGAATACTTCTATCCAATCGAACCAGAACTCACAAAACTATTGTATATCCTTGGGATGAAATAAAACTGGATTCATTCTCGAGGGGAGTGACATGAATTCTGTCTTTGGCTGAAACTGGAAACACATTTTTCGGTTGATTTCTCCGCTATAGATTTTCAAATCTCATCTTCATCCGTGATCCAACTTATTTATTTTCCCCTCATATACGGAATCGAGTTCTTACCGAACAGATCATCCTCCGCCCAATTCCGCATTGGAATTTTCCCATTTTCTTCTAATCATATTTCCCATTTTCTATTTCGCTTGAGATAATAGATGGAGTGCTGAGATGGAAAATTCATATTCGGTAAAGAAGAGTTTTCACGTCTCAATCACTAATTAGAAATCCCAAAGATGTGAATTATATCTTCTACAACATATCACCGATATATGGTGTATTTTGAAAATGTTTGATCTATACGCCCTATCTCTTTGAGAGAGCTCATTACCTCGACAAGAGTAATTCCTTTTATGTCAACTCAAGTGACCACACATCCGTAGCCAATAAATAGTCCTTCCTGGACATCGACAACTATGTATTTTCTAGTTGCCTGTGAACATTTTTGTAGAGATCAATCACCCGCACCAAACTGATATTATTTGCACTCGAAGCGCGTTTCGCTAACAAGGTTAGCATCTCCAGGTGCTAAACTAGTTGGCAAAACGTGATTGTGGAGTGCAAATAATATCAGTTTGGTGCTAGCGTGATTGATCTCTACAAAAATGTTCACAGGCAACTAGAAAATACATAGTTGTCGATGTCCAGGAAGGACTATTTATTGGCTACGGATGTGTGGTCACTTTTCAAATGAATGAATTTTCAAATGAAAAATGGAAGTTGTCATGAGTACGCTTTCAAATCCGATAAATATTAACATGAATCATGTTACAACAACCATAGATACTACAAATTTGTCTTTCATCGAATTGTCTTGAATGAAATGAATTATTGATAATGTACAAAAAACCCATCTCAATGTCATAGTTTCAATCTTCTATCTTCTATCAATTATTATCTATAGTCGTACAGTTTGTTGACAGATGAGACGGAAGGATATCAAAAGAAAATTATTTACATTAATATATTCAAGAGAAGAGTATAGCTGCACAATGTTGGCTATTCAGTCTGAATTCTAACCTAATTGATTTGAAATCATCTTTCGAACAATTCGTTCAGGCCAGTCTCAAATTACCTAGACAGTAGGTTTTGGCTGGCAACTGTCAGAAAACAACTACTCCCCTTGCTGATACCACGAAGGGCATTGAATTATATCCGACTGGTGCCAGTAAAGGTTTCTTCACAGAAGAAAATCCTGCATTTGCTTTTGGCGATACAAATGAAGGAATTTATTTTCAATTATAGGGACGGACACACTCGCAGACTGGTTTCGAGCTATTTGGCCACTCGTCAGTACACCATCAACATAAAGTCGATGACTGGCCTGAACGAATTGTTCGAAAGATGATAACGCCAGTCTTCAAGTAGGCCCATTGACTATGTCGAATGTTCTAGCTGATTCGGTTTATTTATTTTGCTACCATTATTTCTTCGGTGAGTTCGGTTCGGGGTATATGCTGGAGAATAGAACTCATTTGATTACAGACGACGAGATCGTTCTTCAAACTTCAAATCCTAAAGTCTTCGCTAATTTTTATCGATGTAGATACAGAAACCGTTTACATTCATATCTGCACCACCTTTGCGGAGGTTTCTATCGAGTTTGTTGTATGGTATCGTATTCTAGTTTTAAACTGATGATTTTGGTGTAGGGGTATCTCCAACTCCTCAATGGTTCGCAGAGATGTGGAAACCTTCTGAGGTTGTCTACATAGCCCGTAATTTTAAGGGTAGCCTCCGATGGCGATTTTGTACTCAAAATTGTAGAATATTCTATAATTTAAATTTCACAGCATTGAATATGAGTTCCATTCCAACTACTTGGCAAATCCATAATAAAAATGGGACTTCTCCAGTTTCGAACAAAGTCACAAGACAGGCCTGTCTGAAAATGTAATAGCGTGAAACATTCCACAAAAGAAGATAATTCAAAACTTCGATTATTTCCAGTGATAAGAACTTCAAATGTGTACTCATCTCAGTTCTGATCCCAATTTTCGATGTTCGCACTTGAATCAGAATCAGCAATCCAGTGATAATATTTTTGAATGATAATTCTTTGTGTTTCGAAAAACCAAATTTCAGATTTTTTATCTTGAAAACAAACGTTTAAGTATATTTTGTCGACATTTCTCATTTCTGTTTCTTTCGTTCCAATCATGATTCATAATTGAATCGGGAATTCAATTCACCAAAATTTTGTTATGGGGTTGCAGTCTAGTTGTTATAGGATATACACTATCAAGTGTATGTTTTCCATAACTCATTCGTACGGTTAACATAAATTACCAGTTTATTCAATTTTCTTCATTGCGAAATTTACTACAAATTTTTATGTTCATTCGTGAACTGGACTGAATATCAAATTCCAACGCAACGATCCTGATGAAAGTTCCTGAACTAAAAACAAGGAGATCTTCTTTCCAAAAAAAATTCAGAGTTTAGTTGCCCTGAAACCATTCAGTCGCAATTTCGAGATTAGTCGGAGATTCAACAAGAGAAAAACAACAAAAACTGTCAAGATCATCCATCTAGCTAACAAACTCCAGTAAAAAGTACAAACTTTTCAGTGAAACATATTCCACGTTTTTTCATCGAATTGCGGGTATAAATGCGATTCGAAATACGAGTCTGCAACGACTCTCATCAATCAGTCGAGACTAGAAGGGCGTTTGTGCGACGAAAAAGGTATGAGACTGCTTTTGAAAAATGAACGGCCATTGAAGAGTTGTTAAGGCTTTCACGATATTATACTCGACTACAAAGAGTTTCGATTTTCATGTAAACAAATGGCAAAGGTGCACCGACAGGGTGGAAATGTTGGATATGATCGATACTGATTTTGCTATTTTGGAATGAACATGAGTTTTATTTATACTTCGGCATTCACGTTGGCGATAATGTTCGATATTCTTACTGAAATTGATTAATATTATTCTGAATTTTTGAGAAATGAAAGCCTCTTTCGGTTTCCGATAATTAGTTTTCCAGAGCTATTCAGTTCAGTCAGCCCTGAGAAAACTGAGAAAAAGAGTTCCAAATAACACTAGTAAGCTCAAATGAATGGTCAGGAAATTTCATTCCTCGGGTCGAAGGTGAAGCAACAGTCAAAAGTGACACGACTGATGAACAGGTGAATTCATCAAATTTGAAGTGGATATCTCATTTCTGACACAACATACTCTGATATGAACCTCTCCTTGCGAAAGCCAAATCATATATTATTAAAAAAAAATACCTATAGAATGGGTTAATTCAATGTTAATATTTGGAGCATATGGATAGAATTGAATCTGAGATATTATGTATTATTAGTATTTGTGAAAGTGAAACGTAGAAGTATTTGAAAACTAGGAAAATATAATATTATGGGTGGGGTTGAAACTTTTCCTAGATATCAGTTTGGTGTTGGGGTAATTGATCTCTAGGAAAAGTTTCAACTTTTACATCAAAGGTTTCAATCTCATAGTTTATGAGTGGGGTTTCCTACAAACTTTTCATTTCCGATGTTGAGAAAGTCAAGGCCGATAAAGGATAGTCAAATTGGAATGCTCAAAATATCTTCTCTCTATCTCTCTTTCTGTTGTGAAGTAGAAGACTGGGAGTTTTCTGGTCACAACATGGTGAACCAGTTCATCTTGGACAGACATTTGATAACTGTTCACATGGGGTTTCTCTCTCAAATGATATTTCACTATGAAAATCACTTGCATAACGCAAGATGAACAATAACTGCAAACATCATGATATTTTCCTTCATCAGCACTGAATTGCAGAAAAAAAACACAACTGGTATAAAATAATCAAACGCATGCCATATTTCCTCATAAAAATCTGTCAGGAATTCGAAACTTGACGTAACATTCTCCTTCAAGAGACCTGAGTACGAGATATATGTAACTTGACAAGATACAGCTGTGTCAAGATGTCATGATGGAGGCAGATTCCTTTGGTTTCCTTCTCCCAAATAACTTCCCACTGCTGGCGATTCGTGTACTATCTACAGAAACATACTACAATTTTCTATGGGTGAGAAACCTGCTGGAAGATGAGAATCACTGTTTATTGACTAGCTCATGTTTTTTATCTTCATTAAAGAGCTTTTAAATTTTTACTCTCTATGTCTATTTTTATATGAACTTGACTTCCACTCTTTTATATATACATACTTTTTACAATCTCCATTTTACCATGTTTTGTATGTATTTTTATAGTTTTATTTTTGTTATCTTTTGGTATATATCGCATTTTTTAAGTAAGTATTTACTACCCAAGCTTTGTCAACAAGATTATGTCTTATGATAATAAAGCATATTATTATTATTATTATTATTATTATTATAGTACGTGGAAAGCAAATGAAAATTCAGGTTACTCAAAGTCAGTTGAAGTGGTATAAGGCAATTATTCGAAATTGATACCACAAGCCCCCAGAAATCTTATTTAATTAATTCTTAATTATAGCATCATGAAACCGCCAGTCGAACACAGATTTGCATAGACCATATGGCGCTGCGAAAAAGATTCCATCCTTGTGAGGCTAGTATTTTATACCGGTTTATTTAACATATGAATTCATATTTATCAATTTCAGCTACGAAAGAGATTGAATTGAGTGATGAAATGACATCGATGACCTATTTTTCACAGTTAAGAAAGAAGCGCTTACCGATCTAAAACCTGATTTATTCAAATCATCACCAAATAAATTCAACTCGACAAATACTATTCGAAAAAGTGGAAGTTTACAAACAGTGACAGAAACAATAATTGAAAATAGTGAAAAAAAATCAGTGGTTTGAGAAAAGCATGCAATGACAAAAAAATTGCTTGTCGTCAACTTCGACTTTGTTCGAGGTATGGTAATCTGAAACGAATTTCAATTTTGGGAAGTCACAGATCGGTTTGCAAGTGTGCCGGATCCAATAATTGAAAATTGATTCCGCCGGGAGCTCATGCAGCAATTTATTCTGTCGAAAATCCTGCACAGACACCTGTCGGATATAATCCAACGTCCTCCTTGGAATTATTCAGAAAAGTAGTTGTTTTTTAATAGATGTTAGTCCCTTCACCTACTGTGTAGATGATTTGAGACTGGCCTGAACGAATTGGTCCTTCAGATGATTTGATAAGTACCCGAAACGTTGTTTCTAAACTAAACTAAACAAGTCATATCCGTACTGAGCGAATACGATCACTGAAGAAACATTGGTGCAAATTTTGAAAAAATTAAACTCTCTCGATGAAAAAGCTGATAGATCACAAACTACACTAGATAAACTCGGTGAAAATTTGAAAGAAGTGCAAGTTCGAATACGAAAACGAATAACTCAGAGAATATTTCCCAAAAAGAGATGGGAGAAATAAAAAAACAATCCGATTGTAATTGGATTAACAACCACACACAGTTTGGAAGATTGAACAACCTTCCTGCGGAATGCCTTAGAACGGGAATTGAATGAAGGTGATCTCAATAACTTATATGAAATCGAGACAGAATTTATATAGAATTTATACACTTCCTGAAGAAAACATACATACTGAAGAAGACATTCAAAATGAAAGAAAAGGAAGTCAAAAATAATTATTTTACCCACGATCTGAGCGAAGAAGATCAGAAAACAAATGAGTTACTAAGACGATTCCTGAACAATTTCGAAAAAAAACAACTATAAGGGGGGGAAAAGCTGATTTTTGAAAAAAAAATTTATACCAACGAGGAACTTCTCTAGACCTGTCCAAAGAAGCAGGGAAAGAAAAGGAAGACACGACAAAAAAAAAAAGTTAGTTATAGTATAATACATAAAATTAACTCAAATGATTTACGAAAAACTTGATAATGGTAAACTGGCCCTATTCCTTTTTCTGGATCCTGCAAAGGCATTCGACATTCTCGATCACAAACAGTTGTTGGATGCCATGCAAGAATCTGGCTTCGGAAGAATAGCTCTGAAATTGATGTCGAGTTACTCGAGTGAAAGACTTCAGTTCGTGAAATTCAATGAATATATCAGTGATGAAAAATCAGTGTAATTTGGGATACCACAAGGCACTAGGCTCCACCCTGTTCACAGTCTAAATACCCTTCTCATACCCAATAGCAGTGGTGGTATGTACAGCTTCGCGGATGTTACGGCCATTTTTAATAGCGCTGATTCTTGGGACAGCTTGAACAGCAAAGTAGAGAACGATCCCAAGCAAATATTCAACTGGTTCAAGTACAACCTACTGACAATAAATTTGGAAAGAATGTAAAATAATCATAACGAACTTATTGCAATATAGAAAATGCTGGCAACGTGAGGTATTCACGGATAAAATGAGATATTCACAAGAGGTGGAGTAATCATAACCTGAGAGATATCCTTCACAAGTTCAAATCCCAAAAATGTCATTTTCTGAAGAAAATTGTTGTCAATACATGTCAATATTGCATAAACTGAAATAGAATGATCCTGAAATTACTATAGAGAATCAGCTTCTCACAAAAACCAAATTCGGTAATATTTTGAGATCATCACCAAAATAGGATTTTTTTTCGGCGACCCGCCTTAATAATGTCTCCCAATCGCATCGAAGCTTTTACAATAGTTCGAAATCGCCTCAAAAGCTTAATTGGAGTTTGCAGATGAGATAGAATCCATTATTTAACTTTTCAACGCGCCGCCTAATATCGGATTAAAAGATTTGATAAAATGCCCCTTTCTTTGTTCTTCTCCGCTCTCAAAGACGTGTTAACTGTGTTATCAGAGCGGGACTATCCATTTTCGTAAAATGTCTCCATGACGTTAAGGACCTTAAGTAATTTCTCTTTTGCTGCACAGCTGGGCCAATTGGCATTTTGTTCTTCTATAAATGACACGAAGGAAGGGATGCTGCTATAAGTTGAATTTATTCATTGGTGAATATTATTCATATCACGCTGTTGGGATTTTTATTCAAGATCACAGTGCCACTTCTCTCAAGATCTCAGCTGATTTCTGCCACATTATTTCATAACCTCACAAAAAATGGATGGACAAATATGTGTGCTCGGATATGTGATAACTTGAACTTCCTAATGAATAGCGTCTGTATCGTTATTTTGTCAGCGTTTCGGCATCTGCTTTGGAGCCATTATCAAGACTTTTGAGTGACTTGACGCCGGGGTCTCAGTCTCCTTTGTCGCAAATTCTCATAGTGATCACCATTTTGACTTATCAGTCTCATTAATGAGACAGGAAAAAGGAACACAGCCTAGGTCTTTTGGGTATTTCAAATGAGAAATTGTGATCGAAAACTGTATATTTTGATCATTATATAATAATAATGGAGTTGGTGGCATCTTTGATTGGTTATTTCAAAAGAAAACGAGATAATAATGACCCGTTGCTTCGTTCAACGGCTGTTAGAGAGGCAAATTAAGAATAACAGTAAATTCACTTCTAGTGTGTAGAAGCGGACTTATGCCTGGTTCATAGACCAAACATTTACTTTCAGTTCATATTTCACTTCCACTTAGAAGAAGTTGTCACAATGCTTTTTGTGTATGAACGCTCTCTATGTTAGCATTGTACAAGATGGATACCGTCAATGATTTTTCAATGGAATATCAAAGCTCAACTTGGAGTTTCTGAGAGAGTTTGATTTTCAAGTATAGCAAGTCTTGAGAATAAACTCTTCTGTAGTCCTTATATAGAATTGAATTTTTCGATGATGAATTGCTCATTTCATTTCACATACGGCTGACACTGTTTCGGATTGAATGAGTACTGGCCAGTTCGAATCAAGCTTCAAGTCTTCTGCCGTGGGGAGTACAAAAATAAAAGATAAAACGACGCCCATTGATCTCGACAATTCTCAAGTGGCTACCACAAAAGCTACTCAGTGGAATTTGAAACCAAGCAATTGAAAATCACGCCAAGGTAGTACTGGATTGAAAAAAATAATTGAGAAATCAAACAAGCTTAACTTTTTCGTGACCACAAATTCGTTCCTCAAAATCCTTCGATACTAACCGATACAACATTGTTATATTTCCAGACTGAAAAAATGTAGCATGTGATCGCTCACCGAAAGAAAGTAATTCTGGAAATTACGTCAACGAAAGGAAGTGGAATGCCATCATACTTCTTATACGCTTGGAGTGGAACGAGAATTCCAAGTAAATTATCTGGAACAATTTAGTCAGAATTTCACTGTACATGCTGTGCAAACAATTCATCCCGGTTTATTTCTCGATTTAGTACGACTATTGAGCAGTGTGAAGCACACAATTTGAATTTAAATGTATTTGCATTAACAGAAAACGTTGACAAGAAATGCAGAGTGAACTGTAGTGCAATACCTTCCTCACCACAATATATTCCTATGAATGTATATGCGAGATAGAAAACAATTGAACAATTATTGCGGGGTTTATATTTGTCACATTGGTGGACTCAGCTCTGAGAATCGAAAACTATTTCATTCAAAACCAAATTATTATAATACTGGAAACCATCTTCTTGGGAAATTTCTGGTAATTCATTGCATTGATATTCAATGGCAATTTAGCGAAAACCTTGCCTTAAAAAAGATTGCAAAATTTTTGACTTCCGTTAAAGTAAATTTCATTATTGCGCTTGTATTCCAGAATAAGTGTGCCAGAAAGATTTGATTGAGGTTACTCTGCTCATGTATGAATTCAGGTTACTGAAAGAATATATCATAAGGAAATAATACCGAAAAAATGTGGATATCAGAAGATAACTTGTATCCAACGAATTTTTTTTCCCTCTATTGTAATTTAAGATTTAAAATCACTTGTTTGACTTGAAGCCATTTTGGTGAATCTAATTAAGTTATTGAACTTTTGGCGGAATTTGTATTTAGATTCTGCAAGTGATAAAAACATTATATTCGTTGCACCCATAATGGTACCTATGGTTAGATTTTTTCTCATTGTATTCAAATATTTTGGGTTTTATATCCAGTATCTCATTGGAAAAACTGGATGCGATAATCATTCAACTGGGACTGACAATTCGATCATCTGAATTTTACTTGATACTCATACCTTGCAATCTGAGAATAACTTAAAACTTTCAATAGAAGGTGTTGAACGAACTGAATCTATAGTGATTGATTTATTGAACAACTATCGCCCTATATGGTTCATGGTTATATTCAAACCAGTCAACTTCGACGTATATGTCACAATCAAGGATAAATGCACGCTTCTAATTAAATCTGCCACCACCATCAGTTACCTATGTCAAGATAAATTTAATGTTCGCTGGAAGAGCCAATCCCGGCTCAATGTTGAACAATAGTCCGATTGTTAATAATCGGATGCCACGGTTATTAGCAATATATGCAAAGTATGCTTGCACATATCCTTGATTGGCTATTGGTGCCGTTCCACATATACTAAACGCTGCTTTGATGTCTCTATCGCCTTGATGAAATGTACTGAATGTTTGATGATTAGTGAAGGAATATCTTCAAGTTGGCCAATGTTGATGCCTAATTAGAGTATTGAGAAGTATAAAAGGTACCGAACGTTCTTGGAACAATTGAAATACATTTCTCCAAAGAATATACAAGTTGGTCCAAACCATGACATCAAAAAATATGATTCCCTGCATTGAGAGAATCCTATGTGACTCATCAGATTTATTGTCATTCTCGAATCATGAATTTTTTCGATGTTTTCTTAAGAATTTTGATTTGGATCGCTCAACATTTTTTTCGTGCAAACGGACCCGAATCAAGCATTTCGCAGCCGCAACAGAAGTCGCATGATAATTTTTCACGGCCGTTGCTCTTGGTGAATGCTGGCAAACTGAACGTTTGTGTTGCTGAATATTTCATTTCCATAAAAACACTGTGATATTGATGCCTTTAGTTTACATTTCTATATTCGCGTTGAAACGCTGTGTTTTTAAACGACATAATGTTTATTGGAATTATATAATTTTCACTGTTGCACGAAAAATATTGTATATACTATGACCACGAAATGTTTTCGCGACCTCGAGATTATCTTGGCTCGACTGGAGCGTCCTCGGCGATAACCTCTCTCTTGGAACGATAACGCGTTTTGCGGCCTAAGTATACAAATAACTATTACCATCGTTCTGGCGGGTTTTCCAGGAATTTCCTTTTGTAACAATATCCTTATGAATCGATCTTTCATGCATCAAATAACGTTTCCTAATACCAAAGCTAGTTCCAGATATTCCAATCGAAACTGGAAAATCTACGTTCGACCAAAGTAGACTTGAGTTTTCAGTTCTAAATTGAAATTCTGAAGGGACACCCCGAAGTTTCTTGGTAATTAAAAAGAATTGCGAAATTCTTACTTATGGAAGCACAAAAAAGTGGTTTCTAATGGGCTACTATTCACTGAAAAACGTATTGAGGTATAATAGTTACTCGGATTCAGATACGAAACAGTCATTAAGCAATCTACAGATTAACAAGATAACCATTCAATCAAAATAACGAATGACAATTTTTCAAATTTCATATAAATGAGATATTAGTCCGAAATATTTCTGCATAATAATGATTAATGATGAGAAACGAAATAAAAAATAATCACCTCCTAACAATTATCAGACTGTGACGCCTCAGCATCAATATGACGCCTTAACGATTTGGAAATCAACGTTTTAATCTTTGGAAAGCGCTTGCGTTTTTCCCTTATATCCACACCAAAACCGGTCCTTGAGACACTTGTGAGGTGGTAATATTGCAGTTGAGGCAGGACAAAATATTCTGTTATAAAACAGTGATTCTGTATTTGACTTCTACTATTTGTATTGTGATCTAGGTATAACTCTTATCATTGCCATGATAACTCACTGACATGAAATTTCAGGTTTTGATATTCAATCACTTGATTGGATGGTACTTCTGGTTCTATTGGGATATTTGTAAGTGAGTCATAGAAATAATAAATTGACAATGATAATTCTTTTGGAATGATTTCATCACCAGTACCTTCGAAATCCGATTTCTAGGAATGATAATAGTAACACTTCTTTTTGTTATCATAGAAGGTGACAAGACATATGAATTTTTATTTCAGATTTCTCTAGTCGAGTGTTGAAATTTCTATGGTAAATAGCACCAACGTAAATTTTTCACTTTTGATTGAATTCTGTTAAACATGCATTGATGCTAGGGTGATAATGATCATGTCACGAACAGAAATTCCTATAAAACCTTTTCGCATAATGAAAAATAAACACTTAACAAAAACAATAAATAAAAAAACTAAATCAAATTGAAACTCGAAGCTACAAAAACTCGAATAACTCACATGGTGATATTTGGTGATACCACGATGCGGCAATTCTGATCAATTTTTCATGACGTCAGAGTCTGGATCACCTTCTTGTATGGTGAGTGGTAAAATTAGATATAATATATAAATATTATCAATTCATTCACAATGTCAATATCATGAATGTAATATAGATATAAACAGACCATAACTATGATGAAAAAATTCACAAATTTCATTTCAGTTGATCTTGTAAATGAATTCAAGCTACCCATAAATGAATTGTTGAGCGTAAGTTTACTGGATTTGAAAATAGAATAGATACTAACCTACATTTTGTTCGTTAAGAATCATATACTAGCTCAGGCTTAAAATTGATGAGGAACTATTTTGCATGAGACATACTGAACTTGAATTACAGAATAGCAAATTGTGATTCCTGAATAAATTTTTCGATATATAATTCTGATAGGGGAGCCCAAGTGGGGATTTCGGGATGTACTCAAGCGTGGCCGATTAATATTCAGGGGGATACCTTGTACATGGTTAAGTACTTCCACCATATATGAGCCCTGTATATATGTCCGCCCTACAAGGATAAAGGATCAGATTAGTAAAAAAATTGGTCATCTGAAATTCTCGAGCGCGTCAGATTAAGGTAGGGCGAGTTAGTAACATCCTGAAACGTGTATATTCCACTAATCTGACACGAGAGTGACCTAAGGAAGGAGGAGGGCTACAAAGTTGTAAAAAAACATCATCTCAACATTCTCGAGCGTGGCTAATTATTTTTCATTTTGAAGGGAATAATTCAGGAATTACAAAATATATATATAATCTGACGATTTCCACCAGCCGAAATAATAAAAATTCATCGATAAAGTTTGATGCGTGCAGCTACGTGATGCCTATATTCCCCTCTCCGCGTTTCTATTTCTCTATCTATTGCTCTCTCACTCCGTCCCCACTCTGGTTTCTGTTGCCACGACACCATGACAGTTAATCACACAAACTCGTAGCATGATATTGTTTACAACGAATATCCAACGTATCAAAATTTTAAAAATTCAATTGCTTATAATTATTTCCTTATAAATACAAGTATTCTACTAAAAAACATACCCTCTTTTATTTCCATGCTTTCTCCTGAGCTTTTCAGTTAATAAAAATGAATGATTGAAAAAAAATGAAAATGACAGAATAGGCGAATCCTTCCAGACAGTGGTCAGATTATGAGACTGCGACATCTAGGGCGTGAAGATGAACCATATACATCTCAATCTGACACGCTCGTGTATCTCAAAATGACGATTTTTTTTCACATTCTAATAACGGCCGCGAGTCTGCGTCACATCCAAACCATCAGATTATTAGATAGAAGCTTGTTTTTAGGTTCACTTAAAATTCCCTCAGAAAATCGGACGCGCTCGAGTTTTTTTTTTTTATTTTCAACCCTTACGTAGGACCACCCTCATCATGGAAACAATCAGATTAACATACGTAATTTTTGAAAATATGTAGGACATAGATAATATCAATATTTGTCTTTTGTCTTTTGAATAATCGATCCCCACCCACTGAATTAAACGCGACCTCCAATGTTTTTATTGGGACTTTGAGCTACACATTTCCACCTGACAGGTTCATTGCCTGAAAACTCTCGGATACGAAACTCATCCCTGTTTATTATGTTATCTCCACTCCCAACATCGCACCTGATGATTTATCCATTCAGAACATACCCATAATAGGTGATTTATATCCAATATCGAATAATTTAACGCAGGTTAACGTGACGCCCATCCCAACTATTCATTATTTTCTATTATTCGGCAAGTTTTGCTCGACGAAGAGCGACCGGTTTGTTATATTTTGGTATTATGTAGGACGCATGCATCGAGAACTGATGATACAACAATGTTTTCGCACAATCGGATTACTGATATTTCAATTGACTGGCTCAAAAGCTTATAACCGCTTGATGCTGCTGATTTGCACTTCGGTTTGTATAATCCGAATGGAATCGTTGATTACCAACTGCAGTTACTGAATTCATAACTACTTCATTGAGTCCTACTAATTGGCATGGGGATAGTTCCGACGTGGAATATAAAACCGCAAAAGACTAGTTACAATATTATTGATATAGTTTACTGTAAAGTGTTTGAAGTGGCTACATATACCGAAGCAGGGATATTCAAGCAATTATTATTTCAGAACTCGAAAAAGATCGAAACGTAATCACTCAGGATATTCCTCCAAATTGCTGGGCGACCGCAGTGAGGAATGGATATGATAATAATAATAATAATAATAATAATAAAAATAATTCTATTAACCATTTTTGGTACAACCAGGTACATATGGTAGGTCAGAAAATATAAAGGAATGAAAAAATGAAAAAAAAGCGGACAAAACCAGCATCAAAAATATTTGAATAAATATTTCAACGTCAAATTTTACATATAGAATCGTACATGAAGTACACAACATTAAATAAATAATCAAAAAGTATCATTTATTTACTCCTGCACAGTATAGTAGCACCTGTCAAATAAATAATGATTTAACCCTTTAAAAAAAAATGTTGTCACTTTGAGAATGTATTATATGAGTCGGCAATTTGTTGTGGAGAGACACAACATTGTAGACTAGGTAGTTTTTGAACTTAGCGGTTTTATGACATGGCAACCGCAGATAGCCTCCGAATCTTGTACAACTTATATGTATGTGTTGATGCAATCGTTTCGAAGTACTCGAGGTTGTTTGTAGCGAATTTGACACATTTAAAAATATAAGTCTGTCAGAAGTTTTTCACTAATAAAAACCGGTTTGCAACTGTCGCGAAAATCCATGTCGAATATGAGTCTCAAAATACGCTTTCGGCCCACAAAAACTCTATTCAGATCTAAACCGTTTCCCCACGCCACTGTGTTGAGTGAAATGTGAGAAAATGCCATGGCAAACTGAAAGCTTAGTAAACTTTTTTTTGTTACGCAGGATTTCATTTGTTTGATTGCAAAGAATGCTGAATTCAGTTTATTGCAAACACTATTGATGTGCTGATCAAAATTCAGACGTGCATATAGCAGAGTTCCCAAGAACTTTACTTCTTGTGTCATAACAATTTTTCACTTAAGAATATTTCGTTTGGTATGTTATTCTTTCTATTGAAAAAATTCATAGATACCGACTTCTTAGGGTTCAGAATGAGTCTGTTACGATCACACCAAGAAGCAAATGTATCAATGATTTTCGTTACTTTATCAAGTAAGTTGTCAATGTTAGAATCTGAGACTGTGATCGTAGTATCATTAGCAAACATAGTTAAGTGGCAGTCAATTATATGTTCAGGCAAGTCATTCACAAATAGCAAAAATAATAATAGACCCAAAACCGAGCCTTGTGGAACACCCATTTTAATATTTTGTTCATTCGACATAGCAGTATTATATTTGACAGTCATACAACGATTTTCAATGTATGATCTCAACCAAGTTGAAATATTTTCTGGTGAACCAAGTGCAGCTATCTTAATGGTTAAGACATCAGAAGATACTGTGTCGAATGCCTTCGATAGATCAAAAAACAGACTGATGACAAGGTTATTAGCGTCAATCTCTGCATAAATAAAATTGAGAAAGTGGTAATTTGCTGTTTCGATAGAATGCCCTTTTCTGAATCCATGTTGATTATTACATAATGATTTGTTAGCTCCCAAATACTCCACTAACCTGATAGCTACTATTTTCTCGAATAGGACAGGGAGCAGATCAGAGAAATTTGTCTATAATTATCAATCTCATTTTCATCACCTTTTTTATATAAAGCTATAACTGAAGCAGTTTTGAATTCGATGAGAAAGTACCCTTGCATGTAGAACTGATTCATCAGATAGGTGAGCGGACCGATTATGAGGTCCATTACTTTTTTGATGATGATAATAGACAGTTCGTTTATACCACTTGATTTTTCTTTAAATGTTATTCAGATCAGTATATATTTCAGCTTCGGTAATCGGTTCATTAGGAAACGGTTGATTGATTATTACGTTATTATTAATAGTACAGGGTAATGATAGATTTTGCCGAAAGTGATTATCAAGAATTATTTCTGTAGCCTTAGAAAAATGGTCAGCAAATACTTCTGCTATCTGCTGTATATCATCCACAATTTTCGAATTATGTTTCAAAAAGATGATTTTTGCATCTGTAATATGTTTCCCCAATTCAGAATCAATTATTTTCCATGTCTCTTTGGTTTTATCATGCGCATTTTCAATTTTTTTTGAAAAGTAGCTCATTTTCGCTTTCCTAATGACTGACTTCTGCTCTTTCAATCGATTTTTATAAATGTCTAATGAATGAGTACCAACTACCCGAGAGGTTGTGCATATTTGGAACAATTCTCTCAAATATTTGCCCTCTTTAATGATGTCATCAGAAATCCAGGCATCATTACGTTTTTTAATTACGACAAATTTTTTTTTTGGACATGACACATCGAAACACCATAGAAGAGAATTTAGAAAGAAGGAGAAACCTTGGTTTATGCACATATCGTACAGAGTTGGATACCAACTGATGCCATTGAGTCTAGTTCTGAATTCGTTAATATTACCATCATGTACTTGCCGTTTAAACATCTTAACGTGTGGTTTGTTGCCTGGTTTACTGTTTTGAATGACACATTCTGAATCTCTGAGAGTACCTATATGAGATAGATGGTCAGCGATATTAGTTTATAATAATTGACAGGAGAAAGTTTTATCAGAAAAAGAAGTCACCATGTAGTCAATAGACGTGCGGCTGGTCAGCCCATTTGTATTGGTGAAAATTCTTGTTGGGCTTTCTATATTGATATTTAATTTGAAAGACTTGAAAAGATCCATAAGTAAGTTGGTGATTGTATCTTTCGACAGATAGTCAATATTAAAGTCTCCACATTGATAATTATGGGGGAATTTGCCTCTGCTATCTTCAGTGTTTGTAGTAGACAATCAAAAAAGTAATTGACCCTGCCATTGGGAGATCTATAAGCAGTTATTATGACAACTTTGGACGAGTTCAATTTACAGCTAATAGCACATATTTCAACCTGACATTCGATAGATAATTTTCTTATGGGCACCATTTCATTGAAGGTAATACCTCTCCTAACAAGAATACAAGAGCCACCTCGGATAAGCTCTTCTCTACAAAAAATTGATGCCATACAATACTCTTTGAAATAAACATCCCTCAAACAATTGTTAGTTAACCAATGTTCAGATAAACAAACAGTATCTATTTCATTGATCCACAAAAATAGCTCAACTGAGCTCCAATTATGTAACAATCCACGAACACTGATATGACTCACTTTAGTGGAGCTAAGTATTTGATGAGTTTGTGTATCGTTGCCGACTGAAATCAGGGGTCCGGCGCAACTTGGGAAAGTCTGGGATATGAAAAATCACTTTTATGAATCGGGTTCACTTCTTCCACCCTTTGATCCGCATCATGTATTTCCGAAAAAAATATTTGAATACCATCTTCTTCGCTATATTCAACGGTATCTGCTGGCATGGAAGAATGTAATTCATGGACTGCATCAGGCACGGATGCATCACATGTTGGGATGAATGTTAGAGTTTTGTACAAACGCTTGTTATGAGAAATGGAATCCACTATACCAGAAACCGCTTTGGAGATGCGAAACTCTCTTAGTTGACCCTTATTAATACCAACAAAACTGAATTTCCCTTCACTGCATGAATTGAATTATATACGGAACTGCTGCAAAACTAACATTGGTATGGGCACATTGCTTAAGTTTGTCGCAAATGTTTCTGAAAGAAGGTGCTTCATTTTTAACTATATCATTTCGACCACCCACCACAATCGATCAGTTATTTTCAAGAATTCGTTTGTACTGTACCCACGCAAAAATAATGAATTTCAAGGAAATAGAACTGTAAGAACAAGTTGTACTGGCAACTAAATTCACAACCATCAGAGAATAACTCATTTTGATCTTTATCAGTTGACATTCGAAAGTAAGATTTATCGTTGAGTCGCTTACTTGTGGATGTACAGCTTATCCAATCCATCCTGGCACAAACATTTCCAGTTGCACACTTGTAGTGCATATCATGACGAAAGGAAAAACACCTACTAGGAATACACTTCAACACCGTGAACACATATAAAAAGTCTTTATATTTATATATGTCATTAGTTCTGTGCCAAGATGGATTGGATAAGCTGTACCTATAGATGGTACTGTCTGTTGGTTGGAATTTAGACTGAGGCAGTGATCTTTCTGACTTTCCTCATATATTAATCGCAGGCATTTACAAACAAAATTTTAAATGCACTACCTACTTCCTAAAAATTAGAACCTAAGTAGGAGCCTTCTAGGAGCATTTGTTTCTGAAAGTCTCTAATACTCAAATGTCATTAATACTCAATAAGTTGATTCATGTGAAAGTGACCGAAGATTGATTGTGGATTCTTGTGTATCATCAGTAGGCTTCAATATCTGAAACCAATTGTGATTGAATATTTGAACGTAGTTCATGTATTCAAAAAAACTACTGATCGCAAAAACATAATAATAGAAGCATCAGTGCAATAGCTCGTAGTCACGTGAATTAGTCCAAGAACCAGGTACTTTTTTTCTGCAATCTTCTACAGAATTGATATTCTTGTTGGAAAATGTTCGGGGGTGTCCCCTGAATGTAAATTCAAGTTGGCGGGACGGAGGGGGTTGAGCTTCAGCCGCCATCTTGGAAAACACGTTTTATCGAATATCTCGTGAACCGTGCATCGTACGATAAAAACAGTGGGGATCGTTTTTGTAGATAATGAAATTCTCTGCAACTTTTATTTGAAACTTTTTTTTGTATAAAGCATAGGTTTTTATTTATTACGCGCCAAAATACTGCCTTTTATACTGTTTCATCAACCGTTCACTATATATTTAGCAATAACCATGCTGGGAACAGTTTGGCGCGCTATAAATGAAAACCTTTGCACTATACGGAAAAAACTTTCGAATAAAAGTTGAAGAGAATTTTATTATCTACGAGAATGATCCCTATTGTTTTTGTCGTACGATGCACGGTTCACGAGATATTTGATGAAACGTGTTTTCCAAGATGGCGGCTGAAGCTCAACCCCCCCTGTCCCGCCAACTTGAATTTATATTCAGGGGACACCCCCAAACATTTTCCAACAAGAAAATCAATTCTGTAGAAGATTGCATTATGAACCTACTTTTTTTGCTCTGGCTCTTGGCGTAAATAGACCACAACAAAATTAACAATGAAAAGACAGATACGTAATAATATGAAGCAACAAGAATTGAAAAAAACCCTAACACTCTCTGTTGATAGGAACGTGTAATCATTCGAAGGAGTTTGATTCATTTACAATACGAATAATTTGGAGCAAAAATGGCTGCATTCGGTTTCTGGACAATTGAATGTAGTTATGAATGTCAAATTTATCAGTTTGAATGTTACATACATATCTCGAGTGAATATGTTTCGAACAAAAAAATGTCGATATCCCTATTACATTTCATGTACCGTGTATGCCTCAACCAACTGATAGATTGAAGTTTTTCAATAGAGTTGAGTTGTTGATCATGACATGAAAGAATATTGTATATTTATAATGTTATTGAAAAAAAAATTGATTTTTTTGTCGAGCTTGGAGAAAACCCTACAAACCGCACTTCTCTTCGAACGTGTAAAATAAGAATCCCTAGAATTTCAAACTTTAGAATGATTAGTTTTACTAATAAATTCCAACGCCAGTAAAAACAAACATGACTATGGTGATAATATTTAGAATTTAATATTTTATATTTAATATTTAATATTTAATATTTAATATTTAATATTTAATTTATTTAATCATTTCAACTGTATTTCTGCCGGTGGTGTCCAAGGTGATTCTCCCATATCGCTGGTATCAGACATTTCGTTATCATTATCGAATATATAAGTGTATTATTAGAGTACGGGTGTAGATGAAGTAATATTATTTCATTAATTAATGGAAAGTCTCAAAATTTGTTGGCAAAATTTAATCAAAATGCCTGTTGCTAGTAACGAGAAAATTCAGTAGTATAGATAACAGAAACTCGTAAGAAATGTTCCAGTTCGATATACCAATTGAAAGTTTTTCCGCTATCCGCTTTAGCTCTAATGGAATATTCAAGAGCAGTTTATTGCATCTGAAGTTTCCAGGCAAGGCATTCCTCGAGGAAATTGGAAAAATAAGCTCAAAGTAATTCGAGATGTTCTACAATGCTAACTGTTTTCTCCATTGGGATACCTAATTAATTATTTTGCAATCGAGAAATGTTGCATAATTGAAGAGATTGAATTTATTTTAATAGGGTGCTTTCATGTCCCTTAAATAATCTATGAATGATTTCCTTTCAGAACAGATTCCCTATATTGAACACTCTCACGAGTGCACCAAAGAGGCAGGCGCCAAAGAGGCAGAGCTTATGCGGGCAAGGTATGGCTAACGCATTGGCCGAACTCAACTCCCCATCACATATTGAATACTGGTTTCGGTCAGGAATCTGTGTAAGTCAGCAATTGACATATTCACGAAGGCAGCTATAGTTAACTCCGAGACACAGGGTTAAGTGAAAGAGCAAATCTTGTGGTAGAAATATCACAAGAGTTGAACTTCGCCCTTTATTTCGATGTTATTCTAAACAAAACTTGTTATTGTGCTTACTCAATGAAATAATAAAGACGATATTATTATTATAACTTGTAAGAATTTCATTGGGTAGTTCATTAATTTTTTTTGTCGCTCTTTGTATTTGTAACTGGTGTCAGTGCATAATTTTTTGAAATATCATGTATTCTGGAAATTTCAAAGTAGATGGCGCTTGATAGAATGGAGGTTATGACAGACGTCATCTTATCTAAATTTCTTTATTGATTCGATACGATAGTGAAGTTTGTTTTTAGTGATTCATTTATGGATGCTCAGACGGTTAGCCATCATTTTTTCCAAGTTTTCTATTCCAAATCTTACAAAATGTAAAGTAACTGAATGTCATGCACAATTCATTTTGGTTCATTAAGTTTGTTTGATTCATAGAAAAAATTCACAATATTCTGCGGTTTCATGGTTTCATCACAAATGTCACATTACCGCCTGGCGCGAGTTATATCGGACATCGTTTCCATTGGAGGGCAAATCTCGGAATTCTGTGTGTTCTGTCAGTTTTGAAGGTCAAACAAACCAGAATAAACCGTGCAAGATGATTTGTTTTTTGATTCCCTCAGATTGAAAAAATTGGTGGAAAAGATGATGGTTGAACAGTCGAAGCACAGAAAAATTCATTATGAAAAAAGAATAGAAACCATTTCTGTACCAAATCAATGAAGGAATGAACTAAATTACAGCTAACCTGATCCCCATCTGCTTCGAGCTTTCCAGAAAATTTGCCAGTGTCATTTATTGTCTACACAGTACTCATAATATAAGATATAATCATGTGCTTTGTGTACAAATCACAAGACATTAGAAGTGAAAACTGGCACCAACTGAGTGAAATAACCTTGCTTCAACAAAACTTTTATCTGCAATGGTTAACAGCAGATATTCTTGAAAGCTCCATGTAGGTATGTTGAAGGTCAGGTAAGCTTTTATTTGAGTTAAGTTCATTTCATTGTTGATTCAATACAGAATTGCTCTCATCTACTCTGTTGATTTATATTGTTAAACTCTTGAACTGATCGACAGTTGAAAACCCATATTTAATACTTATGCTGCTTCACTAAGCTATTGTATAGCGAAACGCGTGTCACCGTTAGTCTCATTGTCAGTGAGAATAGTACAAGAAACTGTAGTGTTCTGTTACTTTGACTGTTAAATCCACACTTTTTTCATTGTGCTTCTTCAAAACTCAATAAAATCGTGAGCGTCAAAATATGCATGCAGTTTTTTCTTGGTTTGTTTAGTAATTTCGACCCCCAGAACTGTCATAGTTTTGTGGTTTGATCTGCAACTCCACTAGTATATCTACCTTTTATATTTCTTTTAAATTCTCACACTCAAATACCACTATGCGATTTGTCGCTGGAAATTCAGAGAGTTGCATATATTCATGCAATTTTTCGAGTTGCATGGATCTTAGTTATATATGTGGGAATTTGTTGCCGCAAACAACGAATTTCTGGTGGAACCATTGTGGTAATTTTTCAATATTTTAATTATTTTTCGAAACTGAAGGAATCAGCAGCGACAAATTACATCGTGGAATTTTGGTGTCACTTTGAATGCTGTTGTGTTGAGTTTAGGTTAGTAAAAGGAATTGGTTCTTGTATGACTGCACTGTTTTCAATTATTTTCTTTTTCTCATACCGGCTAGTTGCAGAAACGCTATTATTGACTGCCAATTATTTGAAGTATAGGTATAATACAGTTTAGAAGTGAAGTTGTGGAAATATATAAACAAAAATTTACTGTATCAGTGCATTAAGGATTCTCAAATCATCTACTTATATACATCCACAGATCAAAAACGTTGTTTTTTGTTGTGCTATATTCTCAAATGCTCGTGTTTTCCAAAATTTATTTTATGTGATTCAGCGCCGGTTTTTGAATGTACTGTTGAGAAACTTCAGCTTTCAGCTAACCACTCATCAGCCAATCCAAATGAATAACTGAGACATACGATTAGCTGTTGAGGACTTAGCTGACTGCTAAGTTTCTTAACATTAGAATTAAAAACAGACCCTCATTCTCCTTTCATTATAAGTATCATGTGATATTTATTAGGATTCCATCCTTGTTGATGATATTTCAGATTTATTTCAGCATTATAGCAAGCTTGTGAGAATGCGCTGAAACTCTGATAATTGTATCTTGATATCAAATCATCTTGGAACAATATGTTCAGGCCAGCCTCAAATTACCTACACAGTAGGTTGAGGGACTAACCCCTTTCAGAAAACTACTTCCATGTCAGTGCGGGATTCTTCATAGAAGAAATTCCTGTATATGCTTTGGGCGATCCAGCTACCGGAATTCATTTTCAATTCAGGGGAAGGGCATACTCGCAGTGCGGTTAAGGGCTTATTAGTCCCTCGTCAGTGTAAAAGTAGTTCCTATACCAAAGACTCGAAAGTTATTGTTCTTTCAAAATCAAAAAGTGTATCACACCGCGAAAAGGCTGAAGCCAACAAGCAAAATTAGCCTCCATTACACTATCTATTCATGTACGAGATTACCAAAAAAAATTCGAATAAGCCCATTTCCTCGTATGAGGAAAGGCAATTTTTAAAATAGTTGTTGAGGATACTTGGAGACTGGTTATTAAGCAAATCTTCATGGAAAAATTCATTCATGATAGTCTCAACTTCTTTACACAGTAGGTTAATGAACTAATACTTCTCCGAAAATAACTATTACTAGGCTGAAGAAATTCAAAGAAGTATATGTAGGAGTTTCTGCCAAGAACCCTGCACTGGCACCTGTCGGATATAATTCAACGTACGTTATTTTCGGACAAGTGTTACTGTGTAGAACACTTGACCCTGGTATGATCAAATGATCTGATTTATAGCCAGTCTTCAAGTATCCTCGCTGACTTTTTGCGGAATTATCTTTCCTTATGGGAATTTTCAGATTTGCTTTTAATTCTCTCGTCTATGGGCAGATGACGTGTTAACTGCTTATTCTGTCCGTTTTCAGCTGTACCCTTTTTCGAGGTATGATACACTTGAAGGAAAAATATTTTTGATTATGGGAGATCAACGACTACTTTGAACTGACGGAAGGCCTATAGGATAAAATTCAACCCCCTCGTGGTATGAGCCAAGGCAGTAGTTGTTTCAGACAGGTAAAAGTCAATTAACCAACTGTGTAGGTAAGTTGAGGCTGACCTGAACGAATTGTTTCAAGATGATTTGATTTATAGCTGTCTCCAAGTGTTCTCACCGATTATTTGTACAAATAGCATCGTGATATATTGATATTAATTGATGTTAATGATAGGTGTGGAAGAATACATAACAAAATTACAAATTCCAAAAACAGCCGAACACAAGGCAGGATTCAAATTCAGACTACCACGTGTGGGGTGGTCCAATCAGAATTTGCCCTGCTTTGTTATTCACTTGAAAGTTCATTTTGGTTCAGTAGCACTCTTATACATTATCAAGGAAGAGTTTGCTCACGAAACATTTGATAGAATGCTATCTTCATTTTCATATTTCATGTGATATTAGGACTTCATTCGTTTTAAAGAACCATTTCTCATGTGTATAAGTACATTTGATTCGATCCCTGAATGAAATTTCAGATCTGTTTTGGTAATTGTTACCCAATTTGTTTGTTATGAAGTTTCTTTATGTGTTCAATAGTAATCTACACTTCATTGAGATATCCCTCTGAAAAAACAGCCATATCAAAGGTATCTCATTTTATAGCTCAGCGAGCCTGATGATTTATGAAATTATGATTTTACTACGAACTACAAAGTTGAAATGAAGAAGTTCGGTTTATCATTTTTTTGATTATATGTTGATATCATTTCCATTCAACCCTTCATTTTCAGGCAGAACTCTTCAAGGGTAGTTCAAATATGAAATAATATATAGAGTGTTTCATTCGAAAACATTCGATAAACAGTTATTTTCGGTTCCTGATTCACCCAGAAAAAAAGCTTCCGATAAAATAATTACTCAACCCCTCAAGAACACAACTTTGTTATGACAAAATACACAACCCAACTGAGCCATTGTGAATAATTGGAATTGTTGAATCATTCCATTTGAAAACAAACATCATCTCGGTAGGGTACAAGTGAGCACGTCCGCTTATGAAGCGAAAGACCGGAGTTCAATTCACCGCCAGATCACCGTGCTGGAATTCACACGTTGAAAGGTAAGGCCTCGTTAAGACATTGCTCGCACAAGTTACGACTTCTGAGGGTTGACGTTCGTCAGCTGGTTAACAGAAAAATCTATTTTGAACCAACCATTTAAACTTTGAAACACCACGCTGTAAACTATCACTCTGCACGTTTTTGAATAATTCAGAAAGCTGAATATGAAGACACCTGAAACTCTTTCAAGTTCAATGTACACTGTACACATTAGAACTATTTCGTCGTTCTATCACTGAAATGTTCCAGAAACGTAAGAATCACGAAAGGGAGAATTACCTGAACTATATCTCCATGGCTCTGCCCGTTGGCAGTAAACGTGAGGTGACACAGGAAAGGAAGTCTTGCATCCGTGGACTTAATGACGCGCAGGTCGTATGTTTTGGCCACGTCTCCGTAGTAAGTCCGGTTGCACACTGAAATAAAAAAGAACGTGGTTAACAATGCATGAATTTTTCGAAAGTTGAAGCTCTGAATATGCAAGCTTTGAAGGTGCTTTGAATATGTATGCGGTTTGTGCTCCGTTTTATGTTAATATTTCATACAGACAGAATTGGCCGATTGAAGTCGGTATAGTGGCTCTCAATGGGTTCTAAGAACGTATTTTATATTTCACGAGCACACGATGTGAGTACGAAGGAACGGGAGTTTCGAACAGAATCAACAATGAATCGATTGAATGGCTGATATTTCGACAACGCATTGGTGTCCTTTAACTATATACCTCATTGATCTCCGACCCCTTTGTTTTTCAAAACACTCTTCTATCCAATTATGAATGACTCGTGTCGACTTTCATAACAGTCAATATATCTGAAATATGAGAACTCACATCGCCAAGTGGGTTTGTTCGCTGTTAATAGAATCGGGTAGCACGTCGCCGAAGCGTGTAGGTGCAATGATATCACTGAAGTTAGCAACTTGATATTTTTCCAATGAGAGTTCGAACTGAAATTCGACTTTGCAAGGATGGTTTAAAGTCGAACTTTGGGTGAAACCATTCCTACTTATGTTAATAATAATAAAAAAATCGTCTTTATTCATTGAGTAATAGATGTGTTTAAGAATTGAATTTACAACAACAATGAAGAGGGGAAGTATCAACATAACGCTGTTTTTCAACTTTACCTGAACTGATAATAACTTTTTCAATCTTTAGAGTACTTGATGAGAATTGATAATACTTAGATGAATGAAATATTTCATTGCCAAACATGTCTAATAGAATGTAGCTTTGTATCACTTCTAAATGAGCAGAAAAATAACACAAACATACAGAGAGGAACTAAAAAAGAGTCATAAGCAAGAGACCATTCACAAAATATCAGTTTCAAGCAATAAATAGAAAACCATGTGGCAGACAATGAATAAAATCAATAAAAAAGTTAATAAATCTAATGACATCATAATTCGAGAAGGTAATACTGTATTATCTGAGACTGAGATGGCTAACAATTTCAACTGTTTCTTCTCTAGAGCTCAGAAGCAAATTGATATTGATGAACGTTTTATGGAAAATAATATATCTGCCTGTCAAAGGTCATTTTTTATGCACCCGATAAATGAGCATGACGTCATTACTTTGATAAAGGAACTTAAAAATTCGACTGCTTGTGGACATGACGAGATCTCAAATGATCTCCTGAAAAAATGTGCCCATGAACTCTGCCACCCGTTGATGTATCTCATGAATCCGTCTTCTGAACACGGAATCTATCCTGATAAGCTGAAAATAGCTTTACTAACGCCAGTTCTCAAGAAAGGTGACTGCAGTTTATTAGAAAAATACAGAAGTATCAGTTTAGTCTCTAGTTTATCGAAAATTTTCGAATTGAATATTGAAAATCAGCTGGTTTCCGTCTTCTCGTTTAACAAAATTCTCTCACAGAATCAACATAGATTCAGTCGAAACAAAAGCACCGAAACAGCACTTTATGAATTCAATGAACACGTAATGACTGCTCTAGATTGCAAGTTTCACGTCTGCAGGTTGTTCATCGACTTCTCGCGAGCCTTTGACTTTGTGAATCACAGGCTCCTACTGCTAAAAATAGAGCGATATGGTGTTAGAGGAATTGCCTTAGAGTTAATGAAGTCCTAGTTGAGTGACAAAACCCAAAAAGTAGTTATTAAAAGTACCCAAAGTCAAGTAGCAACTATAGAACAAGGTGTACCTCAAGGTTCCATACTCGGACCTTTACTCTTTCTAATATATGCTAACGACTCAATGAACTATTTTCATGTTCTCTCATCCGTACAGGTGATCGCCTACGCGGATGACACAAACTTTCTGGTCAAAGATCCAAATACGTCTACCCTCGCAGAAAGCACAGAGATGGTATACGAAAGGGTTATTACATGGGCAAATAAAAACCATTTGGAATTGAATGTAACAAAAACTACACTAATGAATTTCACGTTGAGCAATTTCTCGGAAACCCTCAAAATTTTTGAAAATAATGCACTCCACGTTGAATCGTGTAGAACTAGTAAAATGCTTCGTAAACACTGTTATGCGCTAAGGTTCATGTCGAACCATTGTGGAAAGGAAGTTTTGATGAATCTATACTTTTCTACCATCAACTGTCATCTGCGGTATGGAATTCTGAACTGGGCTACTGGATCATCTGCTAACAGGGTGTTTATCCTTCAAAAATATGCCATTCGCATCATTGCTGGTTTGGCATGGCAACAATCTTGTCAAAGAACTTTTAAAGAGCTCAAAATACTCACAGTAGCTGGTCTGGCCTGCATATACGTTTATAAAAACAGATCGCTATTCTCGTCCAGACGAAGCAATTAAACTCTCACCAAACATAAATGTTTTTGAATCTGCTCTGAAACGTAGTCTTGTCGAAAAAAATTGCTACACCAACGACGAATTTTTGAGCTGAACATATGTATTATTTATGAAGTATTATATTTATTTATACAATACTATATTTGTTCTGTTTGTCCCTCTGAAAAACGTGTTTTCTGTCTTTCTCATTTCAACACTCTCTGACTCTTTCCTAGTCATTGTACACTGGCAATAGCTTCTGCATAGTACTTTTCAACTGGTGAAATAAATATTATTATTATTATTACTTTTGTTCGGGTTTGAAAGCCATCGTTTTTTGAATTTTTTTCTGACGTTTCGCTGGCGTGAGAGGCTAACTTCTTCAGAGGCTGATACATCTTGAGTTTGACTCCGATGACTGGGACTTCGTAAAGTATATGGATTCAGGTAGTTTGGAATTGCTAATTGCAGTTCATACTAATGATGGAATCCAGATAAAGTAATTATGACAATTAATATAAATGGATATTTCTATCGTATGTTAAAAATCCCATAAGAAGCGGGACATTTTCGATCAATTACAGCGATAAATTCCCGGCGGGACATTTTCGGGCTGGTAAATACCCGGTAGGCATCGAAAAATACCCGCTCCGTCCGTGTATCTATAGTAACGATTGTTAAAATGTACATTTTCATCTTGACAGGCATAAATACTGAATTTTAAACGTCGTTGTTTTTACTCCGAAAATATTCTACCGAATTACGCTCGTGCATCAAAATAAACCTGATAATTTTCCATTTAAGCATGTTGTCAGTAGAAAAACTGTATTCGGTTATTTTCATATTTTGCTAAAAGAGCCCTCCTCCTTCGGAGTCGGGCTCTCTCGACAAAATATGAAAATAAACTCATGCAGTTTTTAGACAACATGCTTTCATGGAAAATTATCGGTAATTTTGAAGCACTTGTGTAATTACTCCCGAAAATTCTGCGAATCTAGATATTGAAATTTTGAGAATAGAATAATTTTTAAACTTGACCGGCAAAGTATTATAATGCTTACTGGCACAATATATGGAACTATGCGTCCATATTATTGTTGTTTCGTCCATGGAAATTTTCTATAGATCTTTTATGGTATTCACATTATTCTCTTTCAGGACTATTAATTCATCTAATAAGTACGATGGCTGTTTGCTTATTATAATCATGTTGGCTAAATTCGGAGTACGCAAAAAAGCTTTTTTATTCATATTCAGTCAGCTCAGTTATAACGAAATGAAAAATATTTCGTTACTCTCTGAAGATCATCCTCACAAATCATCACAATAATTGCGAGCCAGGATTATAAACATATCGTTCCACCCGTGACGAACCGAATTGCGTATATACAGATGATTGGTTTTGAAAGGGGAGTGATTTCTGGGACTCGCTTCTGATTGATGTGCTTCGAACGAGAAAGATCGTAGAGATGAATAATTTTTACAACTTCGACGGTTTTTGATGAGATTTCTCATGTACCTTTCGTCTCCAAATCAAATTAGGTTAATTTTGATCAAGTGCTCATTCTGTTTTGCTGGTTCATCCGATCTTTCACGATCAAAGACTAGACCATTTATAATCTCATTTAATTGATTTGTATCTCGAAATTAAAATACTAGTTCATTTTTTCTTATCTCGTTAGGATGTTACTGAAGTGATATATTCCACAATTCATGAGAACTGTCGATCAGTTAACAGAATTTCCTTCAAATATTCTTATTTTCACTTACACGAAACAAATGAGAAGCTTTACCACCACATACTCTGGATTATCAAATGCATTTTAGCAAAGTTATGAAATCAGTTCTTGCTCGAAATTTATCATAGATCGCTCATTTAGGTTAAGTCCACAAATTATTGAATTTGAAACTGAATTCGAAGCACTGTTGTGTTCGCCTTAAGTGAGTCTTTTTTGTGGAGAAATTGATCCTAACAATCATTGCAACATACTGGCTTGTCTCTTGTTTTCCGCAGCACATTTGATCAGTAGGAGTAACACTATCTAAAACGGAGACCTTCGACAGAGATGGACCTTCGGAACTCCCAGTAGTAAGGATTGAGGAGATGTGAGCGACAATTACCTTGAGACACATACCTATTTGAGCGCACATCTGAATGCAGGTTGCAGGTCTAAGTTTAGACCTTCGCAAGGGGTAAAACAACAGCAATTTCGCCAAAGCTCTACAAGCTGAACACTCGACTTTATCTTGTTCTAAAATTCTAAATTGTTCTAAAATTGTTCGTTTTCGTTAACCAGCTGACGAACGTCAACCCTCAGAAGTCGAAACTTGTGCGGGCAATGGATCAACGAGGCATTACCTTTTAACGTGCGATTACCCAGCACGGTGGCCCGGCGAGGATTCGAACCCTGGCCTTCCGCTTGATAAGCAGATATGCTAACCACTACACTACCGAGACCACGCTTCATCTAAGTCTTGAGAAAATAAACTGTAGTATTGAAGTATCTCTCTCACCTTTCGGCAAAACTGATCAGAAGAGAAGACAAAGGCAGCCGATACAATCTGTTAGCAAATTGACAGTCAACATATTCTTTTCACTTCCTTTTTTTTCACAGTTACGTATCATTCATAAATGAAAAATGAACTCGTTATACAATATTTTATGATTTTCTTTCTTTCACTGAGAAGCAGCATAATCTTTCCTTTTGGTAGTTTTTGTTTTTTGTTCATTTTTCCTTCGAAAAATCATCTGACGCTCAATTCTCACTTTTTGAATTGAATTTCCTATTCTGATCATTGAGACTTGCAAAGAAAATTTTTTGTTATAAGTGTCCTGAATCTAACAGATAACGACACCCACGACCCCGCATCCATCTGAGCTGCTCATAGGCACCGCTATATAAAATAAGCACGACTTACGCGGTTTTCGCGTTACACAGTTCAGGAATTTCACCTGATATCCTTTCCTTAGTCCCAACTTTCTTCCTCAAAACCCTAATCTTCATTTTCCCGAGTACAGTATCTGTCGTTCGTCAGGGCCAGTCCATTGTTATCGTCTAAAATGCCGCTAATATTTCAGTAATTCAAACATTGCTCAATTGCAACAATTTTCTTGGGTCATTAGTGAGATTCATGAGAGGGGATGGGAGAATGACATTGACAAAGAATGATCATATTAAAATATGTGGGAGCATCATGAAGTTCATCTATGTGCAATGCCAACTTGATACGCAATATGTACTGTAATGAACCTCACAAATAATTATTTCTCGCTCATTTTATGAAATTTTTTCGAATGATTGTGAATGAAATAGTTCACAAACCTTGGAGAAAGTAAACGTTTCACTCTCGAAAAATTGCTCACCATAGCCGATGGCTTTGGTAAGCTATATATTTTTCTCACCTTTCGCCCCGGTATGTAATATACAATTATTGACCCATAACCAGCAAAAAATCGTACCTATAAGATTTCAATTCTAGGCCTAATTTGAATGGGAAACCAGTAGAGGTGTATGTAGGTTACTGGGGTTATTGAGAAAATGGGAATGAATATATAAATAAAAATTGCAGATGACTATAAAAATATTTGGACTCGAAATCATAGTCGCTGTTCAGATAGTTGTATTAGGCGAAAAAATAGTGTAATATGGGATATTTTAGTATTCGACTTTTGACGAATGGGGTTGAATACCCCTCGGTCCATTGTGTGAAGCGAATTAAACTTTACTTCCATTCTAAAGGTGGGAAAGTTGAGTTGAATCCAAGTTTGTTATACAAAGAGTCTGAGAAATTACAAGGACCATTGAATAAAATGAGAGACTGTCTGAAAATATATATTACATTGCAGCGGACCAATGAGAACGTGCTTCCTGTAAAATATGTAGATCTCTCATTCATGGAATAGACGCAATATGAATCATGTTTTATCCCAATTGCTAAAACGAAAGCTAAAAAAAACAAAAATTCGGAAATGACACCAGAAAGTTGAAATTCAGTGCAGATGGATAGAATTGATACCCTTTTTCATAGGGTACTTTGAAAAAACATAACTCCTAGGATTTGAAAAACATCAAATTTCACGAATATTCATGGGTATGATTGAAGAACGTAAACTTTAACGACCGGAAGTAATTGAATCTGAGGTGTTTTTGGGGTTTGTTTGCCGAGGTCCACAGGTTTTTACTCTCGACGTTTCGCCTACAACAGTGCTTGGTAGGCATTATCAAAATCTATGAGGTAACGGACGCAACACCTCATAGATGCCTATAACAGCTGTAGGCGAAACGTCAGGAGTAAAAGCCTGTGGACACGGCAAACAAACCCGAAAAACACCTCAGATTCATTCATGGGTATGCTTGAAGACTGGCTTTGAATCAAATATTCTAATGAACAATTTGTTTACGTCGGGATCAACTCACCTGAACTGTAGGTTGACGGACTAACACTTATCAGAAAACAACTACTCCCCTAGCTAATACCACGAAGGGCATTGGATTACTTCGGAATATTCAGCATAAAATTTGACTGATATAGAATAGCACATGACAACAGAGATGGATTATTTACTGATTTTACTAGCAAAAACCGATTGCAAAGTGATATTCAAATGGTATCTCTTATGAAAATATTCCAATATGTTGAGCAGTAGTAGTTTGAACTTCTTTTAACTTATTTTTTCTGGGCAAAACAATATCTTGTCTGGGCTTGAATTGGATATTATCCTGATATGTGAGATTTTTCCACAAACTATTTTCTATTTTTGCTTCACTCTGTAGAAATTAATCTATTTGATCCAAGTTTCGCATCCTGGGTATACAAATTGAGCAAGAAAATATTACTTCTGTATGATTCAGTGCCCGTTGCGCTATATAGGCAGGGTAGTAGCTGTTTTAGATAAACTTATTTCACCTTTTCGTGAAAGAATCAATCGCCTTGAATAATTTAAACTCACTGATTAACAATAGTGTGTAGAAATTTTGGATTTCTTTCCTTTCATGGAAGTGTTGTATTTCGTTTTTCCATTCGGAGAAGCCAAGAAATTGTTTCACAAAAAGCATATACCTACTTCTCATGACTTTTTTTGATGATTACTCCAATATAAATGGGCATTTTTTCTTCAGCTGATATAAACTCCACTTGGTAAACTTTCCTGTTTTCTATTGGACTCGGCCAGAAGTGCAAAAAACCCGAAAGTTAAACAATGCATATATTTTTAGGAGTTGGAGTGTTAGAGACTAGAGGTTAATAGCTGTTTCAAGTGTGTCATTGACGAAGTTTTGCTCTTTGTAGTACTTTTCTGAGGACTTTTTTCTACGGCTTTACGAACTAGTATAACAAAGGTTGGCATCAAGCTGATATTTTATAGTCTGAAATACTTTTCTGGTTTCTGTTAACTGGATATTAAGAGGCGTGGAAGGCGATATTCACAATACAGTCGGAAAGGGCTGGTGACATTCAGTGATAAAATTTTTATTTACGACCGCATGCTAGGCAGTATATTATTCTACTCCATGCGCGATATTTGGAGATTGGTTGTAAGCACAATGATCATGAAAAATATTATGAAATGGAGCTTGATTCAGGCGAACAACAATATGTTAAATTTATTATTCCTGATCCAATAATCTAAAGACAGGCAATTAGTACTTTTGAGATATATGCCAATCCATAGGTGGTTTGAGGATGACGAGCAGGGGGTTTTGCTTCGAGACAAGAACTATTAGTGGAATCGCGATAGTTGATTTTTCCTTCACTGAAACGCGTTTAATTTTGGGGGCAACTTGATCTATAGACAGGTGATCACAACGTTAGAGTGAAAGTGGTTGACAATGTTCGTTGCTAAGTGATGTTTGGTTCGACTATTCGGCAACCTGGATCTTCGATGGACTAGAAATGGCAAATTTTTCATATACAGATTCACAAGGAAGGGAATTCCTGTAATGTTCAAAGAACACCGCCCGAATTGAGGGAGAGGAGATACGAATTGACATTTACTTCAAATTTTTGAAGTTTGCTTCTGGAAAGCAACCCCTGCGATCGATCTCACATGATTTTCCATGAGAGATAATTACTGATCGTAATTCCTAGCATCAAGATACTTGATTGTTCAGAAACAGTTACTCCTGACACCGGAATATTGTATGAAGATATATCGGCTTTCTTTGAGAAGAGATATGCCTGGGTGTTCCCAGCATTGGATTCCAACCCATTCTAATTCTATTGACCCTAGTGCCTCTCTGCATTCTCATTCTTCGTGTTGATAATGGGATTCTGTGAGAGATACTAGTATGGATAGTACTGTCGTCCGCTAAACTATGCAGAAATTTAACAGAATATTTTTTCTAGCAAATCATTGATATGAAGCGGAAACAAAGTGGGCGCTAGAATTGAACCCTGTGGAACACCTGCATTTATCGAGAAAATATCAGATGATACTCCATCAACAACCACTTATAGAGACCTATCAGCCAAGAAACTCTTCAACAAAGCACACAATTCAGGAGGTACACCATAAGACGCCAGTTCAGAAAGGAGCCCCTGATGCCAAACCCGATCAAACGCTTTTGGATCGACGAGTGCAACAGCGAATTTTTCGATGGTCACTGGTCGGTCTCTGATGGCAATATCCGTATTGTCGTTCATTGATTATCCCTGATTTCTCCAGATATTTGATACGCTTCGTATTGATTGATATATCCATAACTTTGGAAATGATAGGA
This sequence comes from Zygogramma bicolorata, assembly GCA_032362365.1. NCBI lineage: Eukaryota > Metazoa > Arthropoda > Insecta > Coleoptera > Chrysomelidae > Zygogramma > Zygogramma bicolorata. The sequence continues at coordinate 19,786 of JAVJAQ010005065.1, read as the reverse complement.
AGTAATGCAATTGGTCTATATACTACCTTGTTCATAGTTGCCAAAAATTGTAGTGCGAAACTCAAGGAAGCTTTCCATTTTGATGGAAGCTCTCTATTCTTCACATCAGTATCTACACATGACAAAGCAGTATGAGATGGTATGATGAGGGAATTATTTGGCATTATTGCTTCTTGATCATCAGGATCTACTGGTGCATGGGTCAACGGCTCGGAATTGAGTATATTCTCGATTTTGGCGAATATTGATCTCGAAACCCACTCTTGGAAATATTTTTTTCGCCAATGCATCCCCGATATTTTCTTGGTGGACGGAATGTGCCTCTCCAGGACTTTCCCCATGTTTGGTGCGTTGGGTGCATTCTAGAACCGCTTAACAGTTTTCAAATAACAAAATTTGGCATTTCGATAACTCTCTTCCGGCTCCTTTGAAGCATTTCCCATTGTCACTGTGAAGCTCATCTGATATCCTCGTCTGCAACTGACATGTAGTAATCAGTCGGTGCTCAGATCGTTAGCGTCCGCTTCACAGTCACTTCAATGGACCCAAAGTAATCAACTCCGGCTTTGATGAATGATCTGATGGTCGGTTCTAGAAGGCACATGAAGCGTTGTCACACGACAGGAGTTTTTGGCTGTGACATCATATTTTCACATTATCAGCAATTCGCCCAACAACTTCTTACAGCTCGTTTCAAACGAGAAATCCAAAATTGTTGACAACAATATCCTATCCGTGGTGATTTACTTTTTCACGATAAAATTCTGTAAAAGTTATTCGACATTTAGATTGTTTTGATTCAAAACTATGGGATATTTGACGTGCTAATTCATTTATCGAACCTTTCACACAAGCGTGAGAATTTGTCTTGTGGGTCGAATAAACAGGTGATAATTTTACTGGACAACGATGGAGATATACTGTTTGACAACATACCTAACTCTTTCGCAAATAAGTCCTCTCACACTTTTCTGCGTAATGAATTTTCTGGTGATGCAATTTCGTCAATTTATAAATCACCATTTTTCTCATTTGAACTTCGACAGTTGTTCATGAATCTCTCCAAACATCCCGTTACCCTCAGCAAACTTTGCCATTTATAAAATTCTCTAGGTGCTTGAACTACCAATTTACCTTCGACAAAATTAACGAAGATGAATTCCTCTTACTCTCCGGTATCCACGGTATCAACATACAAATTTCTGTAGTTTTCAGTTGGCCATAGTTCATGGTATTCCAACAGAAATGGAGGTCCATCGGTTCACCTAGCCATAGGCAAAAATTCTGTATTTTCGGAATACTTGGTAGCTTTGTCCGCTACATTTTCTTTTGATTCTAAGAATATTGAATCTTTCGTGTTTGGGAACTCTTGAATTTCACCCAGCATCTGTGCAAAAAAATCCTTTGAAGAGAGATCATATCCTGTGTAGGAACGCTTAAGAGTCAGTCCAGTACCTAGTTTCGAAAATCGTCTGTTCGGAATTGATCTTCAGATTATATGTCCTGTAAGATAATTTGAGCGTCTATAATAAGAATGGAAAACAATTCGAGTGGATCAAAAACAGACATGACAACAATACAGAAATGAATCGCAATGCATTAATGAGAATGAAAATTTTCAAATAATTGGCTGTCGGTCGGTGGCCGAGCGGTTCAATCTGCGGTCGAGGCAGAAGTTTTCTGGCTGGTTCGGTTCGATAGGCAGTTGTTGGTTACCTAGACACCATTTCTGGTAGGTGGCATATTCGGATTGAATATATCAACCGACCAGATAGCACTGCGGTTGTCCCTACAGTTGAAATAGCGAATGCGCTACCGAAAAAATCAGTGAGACGTTCTCTAGACCGCTTCGGCACCCAAGACAACCAGCCGATCCTTGCCCGCACAAGGCTATGCCTTCTGGGGACGTCAACAAGAGAATTGAAATGGACTTTGGTCGATGATTTGAATTTTGAAGTAATTCAGAGGTGATTAAAATAATTGGTCGAATACATGCAATTCAAAGTCTTGTATGTTTCTGACCTGTAACCAATCAAAAAATTGAAAATTCAATCATTGTTCCAGCTTCCTGTATATTTAATTTTAACACAAACTCAGTAGGAAGATGAAGCGTTCAATCTCAATTGTTGAAATCTTGTGATGAGGATTTTAGAGGATTACTATAAACTTTACAACTGAACTTTCCACACTAGAAGACTCGCAGAAATTTTCGAAAGAGTAAATATGAAAATGACCTATAAGACTTCTTATTAATAACATTTCCTGGGTAGTCTAAAAAAAGAAAATACATATATATATATATATATATATATATATATGTTTATATATATATATATATATATATATAAACAGGCATATATGAAATTAGTTGTCAAGAATACAGGGCGCAGAGTCGTCGAGTTGTAAAAAAAAGCTCCAAGAAACATTTTTTCACACGTAAAATAGGGAGAGGTGAAAAAGTCCAGAATTGCCAAGCATAACTAGCCAATATTCATTGAAATAGTTACAACAATTGGGACTGATCAATGGTGAGCACGATACGAGGCTACAGTCTGAAGTAGTTCTTGCCTACACTACTTCAGACTGTAAGATTTAAATGGACCAAACCCTAGTTTCTAGACTCACTAACGATTTTCTTCCCCTAAAGATGATAATCTTGTTAGCGAAATTCGCGTTGAGTGCAGGTAATATCAGTTTGGTGTTAGGATTTTGATCTCTAGAAGTCTTAAATTTCACACCGAAGGTTCGAATCTTATTGTTCATATTTGTAGCGAACCTTGAGAAAAAGGACTTTAAGTTCACTACAAAAAAATTGAAAAACTGTTATCGACGGTCTGATCTTGATAGAACTAAGTGAAGTTTGATGCCTTTTCAGAAGAGCTTCAAGTTTGGAAAAATGCTCCAAGGAGAAGTATGCTGATCTTGGCGTATTCCTTCCCATTGATTTCGAAAAATTTGTTATTCTTCATTTTAAACATTAAACATTGCATTAAAAGAGTTTATCAAGCTCTTTTAAAATATGCTGCTATTATATTATGGTCTCCACGATACCAGATACACATAAATACTTTGGAAAGAGTGCAAGATAAGTTTTTGAGATACTATGCTTTCAAATTGAGCTTTAGAATACTGGATCACAACTATTCACCCATATTGAACTTGATCAATCTACTTCCCCTTCATGAAAGAAGTCCACTCTGATATGATCTTTATTTTTAAGTTATCAAATGATTTTATTGTTTGTCCTGAACTTCTCGAACTTATTAACTTCAATGTTTCGAATAGGTTGCTAAGAAGGCAAAATCTGATCAATATAGAATTCCATGCTACTAATTATGCTCAACATGCTCCCATTGGGAGGGCCTTGAGGCTAATAAATGATTGCAACATTGATATATTTGGATCTTCACTATCAGCATTCAGAAGAGCTCTAAGGAACGATATTGGATGTTTTAATTGATGATTTTCGTATTTGAATTATTATTTAGTAAATATATATTAATAAGCTGTTTTTACAATGAAAAATCAAATGTACTTGTGTATATATTTTTTATAATAGGGTTTAACCCGTATATCAAATAAATAAATATTGATGTGGAATTCACAATTAAATTTCTTCTATGCCACTGCAGTTTTTCTCTCAGACCTATGGCAATTATCATACTCAGTGTTGAATCAGCACAACGGTGGTGCATCGTAATCCAGAGATCCTTGATATATTTTTAGTGGAATAACGAAATGTATAATTTTCTGGTTATCTGCAGGTTCTCTTTTACAATGTGGCATCTTTACTTTCATGAATAATGGACAAACGAGAACGATATTTCCACTAGTGTTAAATCTCCCGAGTATTCACCCCGGAAGAAATTATAAGATATTGCTTGCAGTTACATTTTTCCCAAACACGATTTCCGATAGATAACTCTGTAGATGACGACGTATGGTCGAATCCATTTAAATGCATTTTTTCATCATCACCTTTTTTTCCAAGAATATTTTCTCTACATTACAGTAAAGTTTCATTCAATTCGACAGGAACATATTTCTCACAGGAAATATTTATATAAGAAATATAATGAGACTGGATGGTTTTATAGATAAATATTGTATTCGACATTTGGTTATTCACTACTGAGACGAGAATAAAACGAACGAGAGTTTGGTAGATGGACAATTTTAACTATCCCTGGTGCTATTCAATAATGAATTGAGATAAAAGAAAGTTCGAGTAGAGAAACTTATAGACGAGTTGTATCCCAACCAGCAAAATTGTTTTATAATTTCATGGGGCTGCAACAGTTTTATTTTGTTTCTATTTTATAATTACTTCCAAAATGCTAATAGATTATATTACTGTGAACACAATATAGTTGTAGGCAATAATAGTGTTTTATGAATTTGTCATAAAAACGTTTATAAAATAAAATTAAAAAACCATTATAAAATTGTCACGAAATTATCACAGAAACGTTTTAACAACTAACTTATAGAACATATTTTGCTATAAAAGTAAATCATTTTGAAGCAGTTTCGTAGCACTTTTTTGCTAGTTTGTTATGATCTCTATAAAACTATTTGAAGCTTATTTTATAACTGCTTCCTGTAGCTTTAATGAAATTATTTTATTGGAATGCTTTTAAACACAATTTTGTTTTTATCACCATATTGTCACATTAATGATAATTTCCCAACTATTTTATAGTATGGTATTCTTACTACAACACAACAAAATAACTGTTATACAATCAAATTGCTTCCGCGAATGTATATTTGATGTCGCCAAGAAAGAAATGCAGCTTTCAAGAAGAACCAGCTGTCATTGATTTTAGAGGTCAATAAAGTATAATTTGTGAGTTTTATTTGAAAAGTGTGTCCAATAACTTACCTAACGCATGATGTGTAATATCGGTCATTGGAAAAAAAAAAGTGGTTCGTTTAGACGAAGACTGAAAATATGTTACGATCATATGATGTGCAGTGATAGGGGCATCTCTGTCGTTAATATTTAAAAACAGGTTCACTTAGGTGAATCAATATAATCAACAAACAATATCATACAGTAATAGCTTTAGACTCAAATCGATGCGTGGGCGTTCCATTAAAAAAATATTTGGAAACTTTTTGGATAACTGTTTATTGAGAATACTAACAACTTCAAAATCTCCCACGTAATACATAGCGTACATTTTTTTTCTTGCTAAAAACAGGAAAAGGTTGATATAATGCTTAAAATCCGTCGAGTTGAGTGTAACGCCATGTATATATACCCTCAAACTACTAGCTAAAAGCTCCTTCGAAATTTAGCCTCCATAACCAATGGAAGAATCTTTCTAGCCAAAACATCCTGATGGATAATAATTATATCCAAACTATGTGAGAAATCCCATGCAATATCTCCATATAATCACTTATATAGGAATCTATATCTTTAAAAGTAGTCCGACTCTGCCGCAATACCATCACTTCCAGAACTCAGTATTTCTTAACAGTTTTATAGGAGTTTTATAGTAGCTAAAATGCGTTAAAATGATCCCAAACTATTTTATAAAATAACGTCATTTTAAAATGATAGCAAAACGGAATAAGGACATTAGATGAGTTGAAGATATGAAATACCGCAACTATAGTGATATTTACAGCTGAAAATTACATGAATATTATAAGATAATATTATTTAGAACAAACTGAGTTGAGTTTGCGAGTAGAAAATTTATATTTCGACAGTGTAAATTTTTGTATAATCAATATTTTTTTCCAAAAACATTAATAAATGAGTGGCGCGCTTAAATTTTGCTAATAATACGCTATATATATATATATATATATATATATATATATATATATATATATATATATATATATATATATATTATCAATAAAATTTCATTTGCAGAAAAAATATCAATCTTTGAAGCAAAAACAATGTCTTTAACAGTTTCATAAGTCCAAAAGGGAAATTATTAAAATGGCTTCAACCTTTCTATGTGTTGGTTTTTAGTTGGTGACATATCTATTATATTTTCCTAGTGTCCAATACAAAATTACTTCTTGCGCCTTTAAGAAAACAGTTTTAAAACTTTTTAATTTTATCGGTATCTTTTTAGGCTGCATTATACAGGGTGTTCCTTAAACACATGCTAATATTTAAGGAGGTATTTCTTAGACCCATTTTAAGAAAAAACTTCCTATGGACATATGTCCTAAACGCCTTAACTTTTGAGATACAGGTTGGCAAAAAATGATTAAGCGGTGCTGCGTTATGACGTAATTTAAATTGAGAACAGTGCATCTGACAACAAACATATACCTTTCAGATCCTCAATTATTTTGCAACAAATCTGATGTCTTAGTTTGCTTTCAGTCGATGCACGATACCGCATCAGATTTTTAAGGAATTTATCCTTAAGTAAAGCGATTTTTAATTTTTTGAGCGAAAACCATGCGTCGGACAAAGAAAACCCAGCAAATAAAATGTGCTCAAAAATGTATGGAGATTTTAAAAATAATTTTTATTTCAAGCTAAAGCAGTGGCGTAGTATTTTTTTCGCCAAAAATAAACATTTCAAAACTCGTACGTACCCCACTGGCAGAGAAAATTAAGAAAATTGTACATCAGAAAATGCGCCTTGAGGCATGGAATATATGTACCAAATATGCCAAAGATGTCTACAAAATTATCTCAGTTATTATTAAAAAACTGATTATTTTTGAAAACTTTGCCACCCTGCATCTCAAAAGTTAAGGCGTTTAGGACATACGTCCATAGGAAGTTTTTTTCTTAAAATGGGTGTAAGAATTACCTCCTTAAATATTAGCATGTGTTTAAGAAACACCCTGTATTTTATAACGCTCACTTAAAACTACTAAAAAACTCTTTGTAAACTATTTTGTAGCTAATGTTGCTGGTAAAAGGATCTTACAGAACCGTTGGTGATTTTTTTGTGTGTTTGTAAAGGCTTAAAAATATCAATAAAGACTTTAATGTTATATAAAACGGTGCCAATTTACTACTTATAGCTGTTTTATAAACACATTGAAAACATTTCTGAGAGGAATACAGTTTTATAATTTGTTTCTCCGAAACATTTTCGCAACTATTATGAAATATAAAATTGCTAGTTGGGATATAATGAGATTGATTTATAGAAGGAAATGAAATCTAAAAATCAACTACATTTCAACTTGAATAGGAGAAGTTTACGTGATATTGAATCCGAATAAAGCTTCAATAGTAAAATAAATTATACTCGAACTTTGATTTAGTTGAGGAGTTTTGATTGACTCACATTTTTTCCTTATCATTATGGAACTTTCTGTTTGAAACATAATCGTAACGAATTGTTCTTCCACGTAAAAAATATTGAGCTTCATAACATCGAATGCAAAAATTATGTTTAGAAGTGGAAAACATACTTTAGCACCACACCTGGATTGGCATGAAGGGACCAATGGGACTGTAGGGAGTTTTATCAGTTGTCAGACCCAATTCACCTGAAGGCTGAACAGGCTGTCGAAGTTAGTATTGTGATCTGGCCGGTCCGCACGTAAGGGGGTCGTTTGTCGATGCAATTTGTCGCTGCAATTTCTCGCGGCGACTTGTCGCTGCGAGATATGTCATCTAGCTGTCAGTTTACATTGCCAATATTGAAGAAAAACACTGAATGTTACCAAGATGAACGTCTACATTATCACAACTAATATAAAATTTCATTCATCTCTAATAATTGATATTGTGATTAAATCACCTTATTACTCAACTTGATTCCCCATGTCTCGAATAATAATTGAAATGTTCAAAATCAATATTCTTTACAATGATGCCAGCATTTATTTGTGGTTTGCGGCAACAAATTCACCATAGAAATAACTGAGCCGCTGTTACTTATCGCACCAAAAAAGATTCATGCAACTCGAAAAACTTGGAGTTGCAGCGACAAACTTGCTTCGTCGAAACAGGCTATTAGATTGCGTTGTTGCATGAGCATGAGAGTCAAAATATAAAATATTCAATATTCTGCACACGGACTTATACTTGAAAGGACTATTTTCTATATTCCAGCGTCCGTGAAAACATTTATTTTGAAGAATTCATGTTCGAGCAAGGTAGAGTTGAAGTTTCAACATGAAATGAAAATTTTGAATTCGAATAAAAACGCAAAAATTGGCTCCTAATAGGCCATTATTCGTTGGAACTGACTGTCGAAAAAAACATGAGTGAAAAATAAGTTATTTGAGAAATACCTTAAGCCCACCAAAAACAAATCATAGTAATCCGATCGGCTCAAGCTTATTTCGGAATAATAATAGGCGATAATTATTGTAATAGCGTAACAGCCTAGTACCCCTACCATTTCGAAGGTAGTAGACCACTAAGTCACGATTACAACATGGGAAACAAGTGGAGAGATTTGAATCTGTTTTGTGGGGAATAGATTCATATCATGAAGGGAAGTGAAAAATACTCGAAAGTTACCGGAAAACAAGACCCTTTTTGACGATCACTGAAAATAATGAATGAAGTGAATACATACATACAATAGACATTTTTTGTTATTATAATTGTTATGAAATGATAATTTGTTATCATATGTGTGTAAATGTTTCGTACTACTGTTTGAAAGTTATAATTTTCTGGTGGATGATTCATTTCCTTGTAGTTTTTTTGGATTTTTCACCTACCACAATCTGGAAAAATGAAGAATCTCTACAAGTTTACAAGGGCAGACTTTCAATCTACTCCAAAAAAATGCTGCGCTTGTCAAAAAAAATTTGTTTTCAATCATCTACGTCATATAAGAAGGCAACTTCTTATACAATTCAATTTGTCTATAAAAAATATACACAATACCTAAAAAAATACCCCCTCAGTACTTTCGAAAGCCAATTTCAGCAAATAATGGCCTATCTGGTACTAGAAATTTTTTTACGTTTATGGAAGCATAGTTTCCCAAGAACTCAAGAACCTATGTACACTATCATCTATTATTTTTTATTCAAAGTTGAAAATTCAACTGTGCCTTGCTCGAAAGTGAATTTTTCACTTCTGATCAAAATTTGTACAATTTGCATTAATGTTAGGATGCTGATTACTTTTTACGTGGAGACACAATTACTAAGGATTCAACTTCGAATAAGAAGTCGTGAAAAAACTATCAACAATTGAAAAATTTTCAACGGAATTTGAAAAAATTCATAACTCGAAAGCTACAAAATATTGGATAACGTACATGAGTAAATTTGGAAACCTCTTGTTGCAAGATATCTAAATAACCTCTTGTTGCAAGATATCTAAATATTATTTATTCATTGACTTCATGGTTTGGACAACTTACCTTATAGACGTACTGAGAGCATTTCCATAGGCAAAGCAAAAATTATGTTGTTGATTGCATTGTCCTCGCATAATTGAAAACTTTCAACAGAGCTCATATACAACCAAATTATACGTATCAGCTAAATGAAACTATTTCTCGGAACAATCAGTCTCAGCAATTTGTGGAATTTGTCTCCAAATATTAGGAGAGTAACAATCATGTTACCAAAGTGAAGGCACACCTCACACCTCAACAACACCTTATTTTAATTTGTTCTACTATTCTAAGCTGCAGCTTGCAGCGATAAATATCATCGCGGTATTCAGGTGTTGCCTCAAAACCATACTGAAAAGTGGACCCAATTGCAATGTGAGTTGGAGCGGGCTCATGAGCGGGAGGTTATGGGTTCGATCCCCCAAAGATGCAGGTACTTTTCTCTCGAGATTTTCTGTGTCTTATTGGGGAATGACTTTGCCACGTACCAAGGTAAACAGGTCTGCGTATGACCATGCTGCTCTTGACGTATGGAGTAAGGAGTTAGTAATAAGCTCTACTTACCGAAGGTATTCGATCGAAGTCGATGGCGTTTGGTATAAAAAAAGATGAAAGACCTTTAGTATAACCACTTTGACGAGTGCGACTGTTTTCAATTTGGTGCTGGTGATTATTCTTTGAAGTTCCCACTTTCACACCTAACAGGATTGATCAAAGAAAAAATACATATATACAATTTAAAAGCTGAAATATTTCATTATTCGAAAATCTTTTCAGAAGTTTCAATCCAGAGAAGATTCAATCTGCAAAAATTGAATCGAGTCGACTCTCTTGACCATAGCTACATGAAATCATGACTTCCCTAACTTGATATATGGCTATTAAATAATATTATTGCTTCTATCTCCCTAATTTTAACACGAAATGAGTACAGCCAGAGTTGCACCCCGTCTTTCTATATTTTCCATTCAGTGTTTCACATTCCTGGCATATCCAACTGCAAATTGGATTTTTGATTAATGGGCAATGAATGCTGCCTGCTCACAGCAGGGATATATCTAGCTGAGTGTGAGGGAACATCTGATGGTTTTCCATACACACTAATTGTGAAAATGAAGGGTTATTTCATTGAATTCTGATATACATGACCTAGGAATGCGAATGTAATGGACAGCTAGGCGCCAAGTGATGCGAACAGAAAAATCTAGTTACTTATTAACTCAATAACTAGGATCTTACGCTAGTTTTCAGAGATGAAATGTTAATGGTTCATCAGATATTTTGTCAAGCACCACAAATTCATTTATGGCGTCGGTCTTTCCCGTTCAGGATCAGTCCATTTTTTGAGTATATGTTACTCATGCTTGGTTCGTAGACAACTTTCACGTTTAATTATTTATCTTCCATTTGAGGAAGTTTCCACAGTTTCAATCAATGGAAACGTTCCTACACGACACTTTAACATTTTTTGTATGAACGCCTCTATTAATTAGCTTTGTGAGAACTTTCTCAAAGTTGAAGTTAAAGTGTAGTCTATAAACCATATTTCATTCATATTCGCAATTGTTTTTGAATTTGCCGCTATCATTTCGAAAAGTAATTCTATCTACGATTATTTGTAGCAATCCTCTGGAATTATTACGAACATTTATGAGATATGATTGACTTATCGAAAGCATTCATCTTGAATGTTAGCAATGTTCAACCTCTGCGTAGGAGAATGACACTCACAAAGAATGACTATAATGGGTGAAGTGAATAAAATCGAGAATGTTCTCCGAGTATTTGCTCAGTGCGTGGAGCATTTGCTTAAAACGACGTGAATAAAAATGAGTCCGACCTGCCGAGTAAATTCTCCAACTATCGGACAAACTTGAGAATTTACTCGGATGCAAAAAGTGAAAATTTGCTCGCGTGAGAATATTCTTCATTTGTTTTTCTGTTATACATGTTTTTATGTTGGAACTTCCACATACAGCTGCCGACACTGGGTCTTTTCGCAGTTTAGGTTGATGTATTGAGTCGTCAGGCATATAACATGTCGTCGAGTGATGATGATAGTGTACACGAAGTGGAAAAAAAGTTTGATAAGGCTTTGTTTGTGAAAATTGTTGCCAAGAATAAAGTTGTGCTTGACAAATCGGAAGTCCCGTCGGTGATTACAGCAAAAAAAGAAGCGTGGCGGTCAATAACTGTGAAGTATAACATAACGCCGCCAGTGGTCCTGAACTGTCTACTTCGCAACTGTCAAAAATGTTAAATAACATGAAGCTCAGGATCGAGAGGAAAACTGATTTGAAAGCTACTGGAAATGAGCCAATAAAGCTAAGAGATTGGGGGAAGCAATTTTTGGAAATGTTAAATATCAAGGACAGTCCTGTATTTTGTAAGGTGCCAGGTAGTGTTGTTGCCAGAATAAGCAGAACAACCACTGCAATGGATGTATGTGATGACGAGGCGAGACCATCTCACGAAGACATTAGCCAAACATCGTCCAAACAACGAATGGATATATCGGAAAAAATAAGAAAAAGTTCAAAGAAAGTATCAGAATATGAAAGCGAAAGTACCAAGGACTCGTCTACTCCACAACTCCAACGTATAGTTTTGCTACAACAAATGAAGATAAACGCAATGAGAATGGAACGAGAGAAAATTAAATTAGACGAGGTGAAAAAAACCTTCAGTGATCAATCAACTCAAACTTGTGTTGCAGATTGTGGTTATAGTACTATATTTGAAAAATTATGAGAATCAAATAACAGAAATTGGATTTCGGGATTTTGTTATTTCCTTTTTAACATACATAGATTTGATAAGTATATGTATTGCATGTTAGTATTACATATTAAGGTGTTATAACATACGTTGTCGCTTTTCTTCTCCACGCAACTTTGTACTTGGATTCTCATCTTGAGCAGTAATGAGTTCATCTTCATTGTTCTCCTCATTATTTGCAATGTCTACATCATATACCTCATTCAAGTGCTTACCTACATTATGTAAAATAGCATATGCAAGAATGGTCTCAGGCACTTTGTCCAAGGAAACTCTTACACAGTTTCCTAGAATAGGAAATCGGATTTTCAACCGCCCGAACACTTTCTCTATAACCACTCTTTCCCTTGCATGATGTAAGTTAAAATTGACCTGTTGTGCGGTGTGAGGAGGTTTGAACGGTGTTATCAGCCAAGGTGCAATACCGTATCCCGAGTCCCCTAGCAAACAAACAGATCCATCAAATTGAGATATTACTTCTCGCACAGCAGATCGCCGCCATATCCTGGCATCATGAACGCTGCCTGGCGACTCCGCACTCACGCTGGTGAATTTCTCATCGGCATCACAAGTGGCCTGGACATTTAAACTTGCATAACCTTTGCGATTGATATATTCATCACCGAACAAGCTTGGTTTCTTTATTTCAATGTGAGTGCAGTCAAGCGCCCCTATGACCGTGGGGAGATTAAATCGGGTTTGCCACAAAAGTTTTGCTTCATTCACTTCTTGTACCGTACTTGGAAACTTGATCCAGTTTGGTACCTCATTCACTATTCTATCCAAAACCTCATAAATAGTTTTACATACCGTTGTACGGTGTACCCCGAAGTCCTCAGCAATGCCGCTTTGAAAGCCTGGATCAGCAACATACCGCAGAAAAATCTCCATCTTAGTGAGAGATGACAGAGAACCGCCACGAGTCTCATAACTTTCTGGCATAAATACTCGTGTAAGGAATTCAACACTGTTGGTCTCAAACCTCAAGAGCTGTTTACTATCGCTTATTTTCCTTCTCTCCTTATTCACTTTTTCCTTACGTACGTTCATAAACATCGCCATGATTCAAACTGACCGAAAGTGAGCTTGGGTTGGACTAGACTCCAAATACTTTGAGAATATACTTTGACAAAGAGTTGTTACTCCTTTTTATTCACATATATTTGGAGCAAAAACTCTGGTGCCCGGAAAAATGAAGCAAATACTCACCATAGTAAATTCTCCGATTCTATTCAACTAACACTGAGTGAATTCTCAAAATAATTTGAGTTTTAGCATTTACTCAGCTTTATTCACTTCACCCAATGACGTTTGTTGGGAGCTTCATGTACTTTGTCTATTCGGAATGTCTACTTGAAGTACAAAGTATATCAAAATTAACGGAAAGTGGGATATAGAACATTGCTTGAATATTCATTTCTTCTTGATTTTATTATATTATTCGAAATAATTGTCGAAGAAAAAGTATATGTATAAGCCTAAGCATATCTAACGTTCCTCTTGCGAGATACTGCTCACAGTCTTCTCTTGAAATGAATGATGCACTTTCGCTACAGTATGTAATATACACTATTTCCACCCACTTCATTGCGGTACTAGTCGTAAGTGGCTTGAGTCGTATATCCGTAGTTGCACAATTTTGTAATATGCAGCCGAGGGAGCTGGTGCTGATATTTTCCACCAGAGAATTTTTTTCTTACTTGGGATGATTCTGCATTGTGTCATAGTTGACAGGACCGCCAATATCCATGCTTTTCCTGAGGAAGGAGTTAGTAATAAGGCCCTATGGATGAAGGACTTCGGTGGAAGTGATGACGTTCAGTGTGGAATACAACAAATATAATTCACCATTACTACGAGCAAATATCATCTGGTCCCATCAAAATAACGCTTGAATAAAGAAATGAGCTAATGTAACAATTCGCTGATATAATTGTTTTTTTATTTCTTGTTTGTGTTTTGATAAACAATCTTGACGGTTATCCGGGAATGTTGGGATTTCCCTATCAGATATACAATCAACTAATTTCATTTAATTATTTCCAAATTCTTAGTGATGAACATTGAACAATACGAGTCTCTTATCATTTCTCAAACATTGAAAAGACTAATAGATTTCCACTATATTTATTTTGAACTGCAGGTTATTATTTTTGACAAATGGTTTCAGCAACGCATAAGGAATCATTACAAAGTTGTTAAAGCTCTCATCACTTGCCAAAGAAGGAATACAATCTTTGCTCATGTCAAGAATTTTTCCAGATCCATTCTGATCCACAAAGTCAATGAAAAAGCGAAATTTCTCATTGTTCTTCTTGGATGTTTTGATGATATTGAGACAAAATTTTATATTACACATTTTAACGTAATTTATAAATAGTCTGAAAGTTTTACCTTGCTTTCCGATGAAGACTTTCAGGGTTTCGAATGCGCATAAATCAAGAAAAATTATTTTGTCAATATCTATCAAATAGTTCGAATGTAAAAGAGCTATATGGGAAAATACTTTGGAATGACTTCCCTTCCAATTGCAAGGTGAAAAACAATTGACATAGCATTCAGTTTCTGCCACTTTCGCGGTGCAACACACTAACTCATGTAAATTAATTTCTGAAATTTTTCCTGTGAAAGAACAGCCGAGATCACTGAACTTACAAGGGTAATCGATGTGTTCTGTAATTTTTTCGAGAGAGATGTTTCTATTATCGCCCAAATATACTTTACAAGAAGGACAGTTCGAAATATTCTGTTTGCAGGTTCCGCATAAACTGTGTCCCACATTACACATGAAAATGGGTGGTTTCATATAATTTGTACAAACTGGACATTCTAATTCTGACAAAAGATTCGTATTGATCAATTTGTTCTTTGAAGATTCCGCTACAATGCTAAACGTGCATATAACCTTATCTGTACTGAGGATACGTTTAACTATGTCGATATCGATTTTTGTCATTGTCAAATTATCATGGTGTTTGATTCTGTAACGCGATAGTGGTATATCTTTTATGTGGAGGCTTTGACGCTTTTTATTGTCTTCGATTAGGAGATTGTATTTCAACTTTTCAGTACTATCGTCCCATGACAAAATGCTACAAAAACAGCAAGTGGACGAGAAATTGATTTTTACTATGAAAGGTCTCCTATTCCACAATATCAGCTTATTGACATACTCGTTGGCATCACCATGTCTGCAAGGCACGTTGAAACTGCTAGTGGTAATGAAGAGATCTTGATGCTTCATCTGGTAGTGTTGAATTATTTGATTGGGTTCAATTTTATCTTCGCAGGTTATGGCTGGACATTCCATTGGGGAGAATGGACAAATCTTTTCATGTGATACCACAGATCCCCACGCCAACGTGGCGTCGCAACCGGTGATATCATTGATACATGGAAAAAACATATAATGGGCCAGCTTTTCGTAAAATGGTGCTGGAGCTCCTTCAATTTGATGACATCTGCCGCAAACTGGTTCATTTTTTTCCAACGTTATGGGTCCAACAGACAAGTATTTCTTGCATTTCGAACATGTCTCAACTGAATCCTTCGTCAGGAATATTCTTGGAATTTCCACCGTTACCTGTGAACGAATGATATATTCAATAACTGTCATCAGATATATTTTTTATTCAGTGCGTGAACTGAGCTGTTTGATGCAGACTCCGAATCAGATGAGTCTCGACATGTATATTCTCATGAGTCATTTTGTACATTTCTGTCAAAAGAATGGGTACGATATACAGGTTGTTATTCCAAGTACGTGGCCAAACTTGAAGAGGTGATTCTTTTTGATTGATTCGAAACAAAAGTTCATATGAACAAAGGTACTGTAATGCTTCGTTTTCAAGATACAGAGTGTCAACATTTGAGAAAGAAATATTCATTTCCTGATTTGCCGAATTTGGAAGTGTTATTTGGGTTAGTGAGAAGCTTATCCAGCCCCGGACTAGACTAAAATTATCATGCGCAGTGATGTCCCTGAAGGCCCCTTAACCAATATTTTTGACCAAAACTATTTGCAATTAGTATATTTTCATTGAATTATTGAATTTGATGTCAAAACTGTAGTGGTTAAACATAGAAAACATGTTCATCTTTCCCATTGAAATAACTTTTTGGTGTGTTATTTGATTGATTATTGAAAATTGTATTCAAACTTTGTTTATCATTCAAAAAATCTCTTCATTTAAATTGATAAAGGGTATATGTCCTAGAGGTGGGTCTCGAGTTTGGTAACTTGTTTAAGATGGGTCGTAGTCCAGACAACTTTGGGAACCACTGATATAGCCAATATTTGTTTGCAGCGTAAATTATCGAATATATATGATTATCAGTCGGGAGATAACGGATCATTTATCTTTCACATGCAGCGCTGGTGACGTCGAATTTTAATTAGAAGAAATACGTTTTATCTTTGTGACCGAGTTGACAGAATATTAGATAGAATATCCATTTTTATAACAAAGGTGGGGACAAAAAATATGTTCACACTCACCTCGATTTTCACACACATACCTATATTAAGGTTCGAACATCTCTTTTAGCTATGTATGATGATATGATGAATGATATTATACATTTTGAAATATTATCCAGAAGTTGTAAATATCACGGAAAACGGCGGAATCAGGTATCGATTGTTCTTGAAAATATCCTTTGAAAAGCATCCGAAATGGGAATGTATTATTTTGGGCATTTGTAAGCTGAAGGAATGTGTTATGCGTTTTCCATATTTTTGAAAAAGTTTAACTTCGTATCACGCTGCAAACTACATGGTTCGTACAATAAATATATGGGTACTTTTGCACTTGTTGCACAAATAGATTTTATCGAAAAAATAAAATGACAATTTAGTGTCAGGGTGTGGATTTCTTAGCAAATAGTATGGTTGAGTTAAAATCCACCAATTATCAGTTCTACGGGCTGGGGTACTATAACAAATGATACTTATAGTTGAACAAATTACCTTATTTTCCATTTCTCGAGGAATTGGAGTTTTTCATGTATAAACAAACTGTATCATCACAACACACTCTCTTATCAAAGTGAAGATTCGTTTCCGTTGCATACGCTTTATATCAGCTAGGATTATCGATTTATCACAGAACGGGTACATACCAAATTGAAAATTTTTGTATGTTGGGGGAGTACCTCGTTTATGAAGTCGAAATAATATTGATTTCTGTGGAGATGATTTGTTAAATTATTGTCCCTTTCCATTCGAATTCAATGACATTGATCTCGATAGTGCTTTAGTTTGAATATAAAATCCGTACCAAATTCTGAAATCAGCTCGTAGGCGGCTTTGAGATGAATAATCAGTTTTTTTGTTAGTGAAAGGGAAATTCAACATTGTTTGAATCATTCTGTAACTCATTATGCTACGGGTTGTTCGTCAATCTTCACGCTTCTTATGATAGAAAATAGTATTTGAAATGTAGCGCAAGAGAAATTGAAATAACACAAAATAAATAGTTTGGGACAATGGCTCTCGTCATAAATTCAGTTGATATCTGATGCCGGTTCATGAACTGGTGGCATTGGCACCCGCTTATCGAATTTACTATCTTTACTCGCACACGGGTTCATTTCCCGGTCACCAAATGAATTTTTCTGGCGAGATGTATGCGATAGGCAATTGTTGGTTACTTACATACCAATCCTGGTATGTGAGGTCGAAAACACCAACCGATCCGGTAGTACTGTGAGTAGAAAACAGTGAGGTACCCCAGAGCGCTTTGACATTCAAAAATATTGGTCATCCCTTGCCTGCAAAAGACTCTGTTTTCTGGGCCTACTCAGTCTGAAATTCAAACAACTAGAGTATATCTAGTTTCTGAGAGAGGAAAAAATCAAAAGTGAACCCAGACCTATCGCTTCGCTATATGTCACCTCGAAAGATACGAAAAAAGCCATCAACATTGAGCTTGCTGAGAAACAGCATGGTTCTCATTCCCAGTGATAGAAGGAGTAAGACAAAATATGGAAATGAGTGAAAAAGAGAAAAAAGCCGAGACGGTACAGAATCCATCCTATGAACAGGCAATGAGGAAATGTTGATTGCTACTACGAGTTGGTCATTTCGTGGAGTTACATTGCATTGTTTTTACCTTAAATTTGATCTTTGTCAAGTTTTCTATTTGGTTGGAGATGACGTTCATATCAAACGCCGTATCCGAATTCCGCGAGGATGCATTCATTTCTCTTCATTCCGTCGTGTCGTTAAATTCTCTAGCGAAGAAAGGTGCCGGTCTGAAACCCTTGGGTTTATGCCTAGGCCTTTTTCTTGCCAGACGGTATCTACAACTGCGATGCTCATTGAGGAATACTTCTAGTACAGCTTCAGAAGGTGCTGGGATGGAATCGCCATTTGGAATCCTTCGAATGATCTGTTGAGCTCTTCTGAAAGGACATTTACAACTACGACAACAGATCTTTGAAATGGGGTCAATGACTCGGATATTTGCAGGGGGTGTGAATATGATGATGAGAGCTTCTCTATTCTCGTCAAGAAAAAAGTCCTATGTTCGGTGAGTACCGAATAATCTCAGTCGATGATCAATCCCTGAAGAAGGTATTCTTGTGTAAAGAAAGAACACTGGATCTAATCGTCCTATGCTGACCCTCCAAAATTTTCAGATCTTCAATTGGAATAACACTGAAAATTGGGCGATGTCTACTATAGATGAGATTTGATTTTCTGAAATATCATTGGCCTTTCTGTCTTTTTTGGTATTTGCATCATTATTAACAACAGGAATCATCTCTTATAACCATTTTTTTGAAACATACCGAAATTCTCTTTCTCAGAAGAAGAATACGAATAAGCTCACTATGTTTCCTGTGACTCAAATCCCTCAATATTCCCAGGCAAGGGATAAAAAATATTTATTCATCTCCATTTGAATGTTTTGCGATTTGAAGATCTAGCGGAAACATAATTGAAGTTGGGAAGTTTTTCAATTACACCTGGGATTTCTTACACTCTTTCCATCGCGAAGACATTCTGCAGTGATGCCTAGCTCGTAGACGAAGAGAACTTTTGTTTCATCCTCGAGAAAACTGAAGGAGGTTACAGTGGAAGGGCGTATTCGTTACGTCAATCGTATTCTATTTTACATTTTTTTAATTAAAAGTTTGCAGAGGTGAAATTCCGAATCAACCTAGGATAATCATGGAAGAAAAAAAAGTGGGATTTGCATGGATCGTCGATGTGGATCGGTGGATAACTTGACTCTGTTCAGAGATGGAGCGGTGTCCTGTTTCTCTTTTTGGTATCGAACTCGTGACTCAAAAAATTTTATAATATGATAATAATCTGTGGTAGAAGTCCATTGTATCTCAAAGTGGAGTGTAGTAGATTTACGATGCAGAAAAACTCAAAGTCGTCTCCACAATTTACTCCACCGTACTGACATCTTTCAAATATTAAATTGTGGAGACGACTTTGAGTTTTTCTGCATCGTAAATATGATAATAATGATTTTATCAAATTTATAAATAGTTTGAAGTGATTTAATTAACGTCACTGACTTTTCCGCCTACAATTTACTGAAAATAATAAATAATAATAAATATCACAAAAATGTAAAATAGCGAATGTAACAGTTTCAGAGTTGATAACTCACTGCATCGAATTAACTTTTGGGATAGTCAATTTCGCAAGAACATTTTGTTTTGAATGATACACTTGATTG